>CAXKVV010001531.1:0-31523 GCA_964058805.1 Schoenoplectus triqueter
AATGTGTTAATTGTGAACAAATTTCAATCCTATTTATGATATATATATATATATATTAAAATGGTTTTCCCGTTGTTGGAAATTTCTAAACTGAACTAAAAGAAATTAAAAAAAATCAAGTGAAAGTGAATGTACGATTGGCTAAACTCGAACTGGCTAACAGCACATTAATATTTATTTTAAACATAACAACTTTTATTAGTCATAATATCAATATTAATAGGATAATGTAAGAAAAATATGAAGTTCCTAACAATCAGGACCCCTAATGCTCTAGCATTCTTGCTAAAAAAAAAACCCTCTTCAGAAATAAAGAAACAATAATGACAAAAAAGGCAAATGATTTAGAAGATGACAATTTGAAGCGAATGAACTTGGTATAATCATCTTTAATTGGTACTCATTAATTTATTGACATTGAGTAAAGAAATGCTAACCTTTTAATTTTGTTTAATTTCGGAGCACATTAAAGTATAGTAATAGAATGCACCGTTTAATAGTAATATAACTTATATGGTCAGAGTTAATTTTGTGTTTTTTGAATTTATGTATGTATGAGCATGATCAGACAGTGCTTTTTATAATCTGGTTGTGGTTTGTGATCCAATAATTTGGTAGCTTTGTCATGTATGTCCGTTTTTTGCTTCAGCTTAACGGATATTTTTGCCTCCAGTATGTTTGCGTGATGTAATAATTTGTAACTAGATCTTAAATAAAATTATAGGGTACTGATATTTATGATTTTGTTTTACTTTTTATGAACTAATAATCAATAATCTAATATTAATTTTTGGATCTAACTAATAGCCCCCTATGAAAAAACCTCCAAAAAAATCTTCCAAAAATACTCCTCCCTGACTATTCATTTTTAGTAAAAGAATCTTGGACCAACATGCTTAAAATGGAAAGAATGGGAAGTCTTAATGCTCACTCACGCTCTTCAAAAGCCAATCGTACATGCACTATTTTTGAAATTAAATCAGGTGCTTAGATAAAATGACTCATGTATTTAGATAATTGACTCATATATTTTAATAAATAAATTCGGTATTTAGTTAAGTATTTATATAAATGACTCGGATATTAGATATGTACACGGATGTTTAGATGATTTAAATAGGTGCTTAGATATATGAATCATGTATTTAGATAAGTGATTAAGATATTTTTAACATGTGTATTAGATATTTAAATAAGAATTTAGATATTTAGATCTATGCATTAAAAATTTAGATATTTAAATATATACAACATATGTTTATATATCATATTCTTTATCTAGATAAATAAAATATAAATATTTCACATCATAAAAATACCAAATCAATACATTAAGTTACACAACAGTGAATTTCAATGAAGAAACTAAAATTCATCAATCAATTTAGAAAATAATAGTGTACTAAACTATATATATTTATTTTATATCAAATATATCTTTCTTTTAAAAAAAAATCTTCCTTGAAGAGTTGGAATAGATCACCGAAGATACGAAATAGATTGTCAGAGAGAGAACAAATCATCGAAAGATTTTAAAAAAGTTGGGATTGATAGTTGGGGAGATCATAATTAAGATTATCGAGAGATTGTCAGAGATAAAAAAAAATCAGATCTAAATAAATTTGAATTGAATTGAGAAGAGAGAGTAATTTGAATTTGGTAGAGATAAACTAGGTGGAGAAAATTTTAAATGGAAATAATTAATTGACTTCTAATCTGTATTTCGTAGAGATACAGTAGATAAAGAAATTTTTAAATAGGTATAATTATCTGACTTCTACTCTGTGCATGAGTGGTGTCAATTGACACCTATGCACCTCCGTCGCCGCACTTAGGGTCCTCCCGACCCGTTTTTTTTAGATAAGCCAAAATTAAAGCAAAATTAAATAATTTAGGCTACGTTGGTTGTATTTTTGGGATAGGCTCCGTGAGTTCAAGGGACGCAGTGCCAAGTCCGTCCCATCTCAAGAGACGTCACAGCCAAAATCCGTCCCATATCTTGGGACATTGTGGCCCAGCTCGTCCCAGTGCTTCAGACGCAACTCCACCTCCGTCCCATTGCATCTCAGATTGCTCATATTATTATATTATTGAAAGTTGATGTGACCTGTCATATTGAACTGTGCATCTATTAACTAGAGATTAGAGAACTGCATCTATTCATAGTTTGAGAGCTCGTCCATTGTACCAAAGTGCTAAATTTTCAAAATATATTGCGCATTCCTCTCTCCATGTGCGATTTTCTTTAAATAAAAGAAATGAGGTGCTGGAGCATCTTTGAGGATCTTATACATTTGTTTCATATATATAATCAGCTGATATTATGTCTAAGTAATATTAACCAAAATTATAATAACTAACAATCATTAGTGTTAAACAAAATAATAATTAATAATAGTGCAAAATATTAAATAAGCATTAGTATTAAACAAATTAGTAATAAATGATAATAATCAAATTAATAGTAAATAATAACAAAATATGATAATAATTAGCATTGAACAAAATATTGATTAATAAAAAATAATATTACGAAATAATATTTTTTAATGTTAAATAAAATAATAATTAGTAATTTTTTTTATAAAAAAGCATATGATATGCCTACAATTACATAGTACTTGATTACATAAGCATCAACTCATCATAATGTTTTTTTTACATTTGATGGCCTAAGGTAAATTGTATTGATATTGAATTCTTTTGAAAAAAATATTAATTTAATAACTTTGACAACTTGCAAAAAAATTTAAATTTAAAACTTGTTATTTGAATATAATTCTAAAACTTGTTATTTGAATATAATTCTAAAACTTGTTATTTGAATATAATTCTAAAATCTAACAATTAGGATGCTATTTACCTTTCAAAATTAATAAATCGGTATAAAGAAAAATTAAAAAACATCACCGTAGCAACGAAGGAACAAGATACTAATAACATATTAATTACATTAATACATAGTTAGAATACAATATTTTTAGATCGCCGATGTCCCTCCCGATCTTTCTCTTTCAAAGTAAGTGGTTGGGCACTTCTCTCACATAAATGCGATGTATTTTTGCCCTCCCACTTTCCTTAACGGGCTCTGAGTTAGGTTCAAAGCAAATCACACTTGAATGAAACATAATACAAACATTCATTATTCTATCTAATAAATGAATAATCCAATTATTATTAATAATAATAATAAAAATGAAATTTTAATAGTAGGAATGACACAAGTCACTGTTAGTGACGCTTTGAAAATGTGTCATTGACAGTGACGTCTTTTTTTCATAGTTTTATAACAAAAAAAAACCATGCCAGCAGGAGTAGTGCGCTCCCACTATCGGAAAACCAAACGCTAAAAGCAACTATTATAAAACTTATATAGAACTTAGTTTAATGATAGGAAAAAAGACGCCACTAGGAGTGATATCTTTTTAAATGCGTCAGTCCCAATGGTGCATATCTTATGTGCCAGTCACAACGACGCACTGTCATTCTTAGTATTAAAAATTATTTTTTTCATTATTATTAATAATAAGATTAATCTAATTATTATGTTCAAAAATTTGTAATGCAAAAGTCATCTTCTAAACATTTAGGGTACGTTTGGCACATCAAAGTATAGTTTTGGAAGAGTGATAGAATAGTAATTTTTTTTTTGAAAGAGTGGTATTCTTGACTATTTGGAAGAGCAAAAATATCATTTGACAGTTGTTAATCAGAATAGTTAAAATATGGATAATTATGATACTCACAATGACGATGATGATAATAATAATAATAAAATAATAATAATAATAGTAATAATAATAATGATAATAATATAATAATAATAATATAATAATAATAATAAATAATTTTAATTTTAATAATAATCTAATTATAA
The DNA here is from genome assembly GCA_964058805.1 of Schoenoplectus triqueter. NCBI lineage: Eukaryota > Viridiplantae > Streptophyta > Magnoliopsida > Poales > Cyperaceae > Schoenoplectus > Schoenoplectus triqueter. The sequence continues at coordinate 3,878 of CAXKVV010001531.1, forward strand.
CATAATAATATAATATAAAATAATAAAATAATAATAACATAATATCATAATCATAATCACGATAATAATAATCATAATTATAATCGGAACAATATAATAATATAATCATAACCATAATCATAATATAATCATAATATAATCATAACTATAATTATAATATAATTATATAATATAATATAATATAATAAAATAATAATAATAATAAATAATATAATCATAGCCATAGTAATAATAATATAATAATAATATAACCATAATCATAATATAATAATATAATAATAATAAAAATTTAATCATAATTATAATAATATAATAATAATAAATATTTATAATAATATAATAATAATATAATCATATTTATAATTATAATATAATAATATAATACTAAAATCATAATTATTATAATATAATAAATAATAATCATAATAACCATCATAATTGTTACACTTAACATCTTATTTGGTTTGTCGATTTGCAAAACAATCTTGAATTTTACAATTTGACTTGTTTTAAGTTTTGTGGAGGAATTAACTTGTAAATGGATTAGTGCACAAGAACCAAGACTAATGATGGGGACATAAGAGCTAAATCAAGACTGCATTAAGCTTAGATTTAGTTAGACTTAAATTGGGTTTAACTGGTCAAGATAAATTGAGCTTAAACAACAGAGAAAAATACTTCTGCCCGGTGAATCGCTATAACGATTCAGTAATCGTTATAACGATTCATCACAATACTCAAAAATATTCTAAGGCAGAAATATATGCATATAAACCAGAGTGTATCGTTATGTAACGATTATGTAATCGTTACAACGATTCATGAAACGTATAACGATTTGATAAATCGTTATAACGTTTCAGCTCAGTTGATCCAACTGCTATTCTTTCTAAACCATTATAACAATTCGTAAACCGTTATAATGGTTCAGGCCGAAAAATAGTTTCTTCAGCTGTTTCAGAAGATTTATTTTAAAAGAATCACCTCTCTCACTGATTTTTATATAAGATCCATCTAGCTAAATCATTACTTCAGAGAGCTTACTAGCCATATTCAAGAGAGAGAGATAACTCAAGATATTGATACACTCAATTAGCGAAATCTTTGTTCAAGTTCATTCTAGCTTCTCTCTATTTTCTCAACTTGATCCTTTATGATCTTCTTGAAAATATTTTCTTGAGCTGTTGTGCTCAACTCTTTTTTGAGTTGTAGTGCTCACTTCTTATTTTGAGTGTGTTGTCACTCACATTATCGATAGGCTTGGCAGCCCATTTTTGTGTAAGGGACCAAGTTCTACAAGTGTAAAAACTCTTTTTAATATATCAAGTCAACCTCAATTGTTAGAGGTTGAGGGTCCCGGAAACATAGACATTGTTAAAACCGAACTCCGTTACATCTTGTGTTCTTGTTTTATCTTTACTTTTTTTTTTCACATTTATTTTGATTGCTATATTCTTATGAGAATTGAATTGATTTAAATTTTATTTTGTTGCCATTATACTTGAACATTAAGGCCCAAATCGATTTATATATTTCTACCTTAGGTTTTTTACATTCTTGCACTATTTTGACCTTTTAATACCACAATCCTAGAGCTTTCAAGAGATATCAATAATAATAATAATATAATAATAATACTAATAGTGATAATAATATACTACTAATAATGATAATGATAATAATAATACTAAATAATAATATAATAATAATAAGAGTGAGGCTATGGTGCTTCGCGAAGCACAAAATCTCCCGTGCTTCGCGTCCGTATCTCGAATTTGAAAGTTCATACGCTCGATCCAAACCGTTGAACATGATCTTCATATTGAAATATCTTTGGAGATCAAATTTTATATTTTTTTGAATTTTTTTGCTATTTTTTAAATGAGTATAAAATTTGCTGATCTAACGATTTCTGCACCATCCAAAACTAGCGATTTTGTACCCATCTAAAAAATAGCAAAAAAATTCAAAAAAATATAAATTTTGATCTCCAAAGATAGTTCAATATGAAGATCATGTTCAACGGTTTGGATCGGGCATATGAACTTTCAAATTTGAGATACGGACGCGAAGCACGGGAGGTTTTGTGCTTCGCGAAGCACCATAGCCTCACTCTAATAATAATTCATAATCATAATTATAATATAATAACATAATAATAAATTATATTATATTATAATATAATCATATAATAAAACATAATTAAATAATAATCGCTATTTCGATGAGAGCTAATTCGATATACCACCTATAGCTAGGTATACCGAATTAACACTCTTCTACACTGTTCTACTTAGTTTAAAATTCATTTGGCAAATTAATTCGTCAGAATAACAATTTTATTCTTATTTTTTGGTGTGTCAAACAAAGCCTTAGTACATAACTTTTTTTTGTACAAATCCTATAAATGATTTTGTACATTCACTTGGTCGAGAGTAGAGCTGTCAATGGGTAGGGTAGGGTACGGGTGGAGATATTTTTATTTCCGTACCCATTATAATTTTCTTTACCCATACCCTACCCATACCCATTAAAATTTTCTTTACCCATACCTTACCCTTACCCATTAAAAATTTCAGGTAACGAACTGGTAACAGTAGATGACAGGTAAAAATAAAAATAAAAATAATTCAATAAAAAAATTGTATGATTTAGACAAATAAATAACATTAAATAAATATACTAATAAAGTACAATAATAATTAATATTTTAGATATTATATAAATCATATATTTTTTCATGTCAATTGTTATAAAAAATATACACTAATTACTATATATATTTATATAATTTAACTATATATATTTATTAAAAATATAAAATAATTATACTTATATATATATATTTATATAATTTACCCAATGGATAACGGGTAACGAAAATCTCTTATTCATATCCATACTCGATAAGTTAATGAAATTTTTTCTTATCCATATCCATACTCAATAACCTAATGAAAATAAAACCTTATCCATATCTATTTTATCGGATACGATACGGATCGGATAAATGACAAAAAAATGCCAACAGCTCTAATCGAGAGGATGCTTGATTGACTGCATTTTTTGATTGGGAGTTCGACTAAACTTTTTCTCTTTTACATATGCTGAGAGGAGATTGACCATGCTTGCAATGAGGCAATCAACTAATCTTAGTTGTAGATAGTGTTTTTTTTTAATACGAGAATTTTCATGTAGGTACCCTATATCGGATAGAGATGGTAAAGTCCGACTCAACTTGAGAAATCCGTCCGACTCATCCGGATCTGAATCCAATCCGATTTGATTTTTAAAAAAGTCAAACTAACCCGATTTGATCTGATACGATCCGAGATCAAATGACCTTCAATTCAATCGAAATCTATCCAAAATCTAAAAAAACATAATATATAAATTGATCCGACTCGACTTGATTTTTTCTAGAAAGTCAAACTGACCTGATCCGACTTGAACTCGAACCCGACCCGACCCGGCCCGCCCGATTGCCACCTATAACGGGCATATGAATTCTAATAGACAACAATATATGCAATTTTGTTTTATAATTTTTATTATATTTATGTAGTTTATAAAATTAATGTGTAGATATAACAAAAAAAAAATGGAGCTTTTGGTGGAAGGATGTTTGGATGTACTCTCACTAGAGAATTGAAATGGACCGTGACCGTGGATTGGATCGTGGCCGGACCGTGATCGTAGACCGGACTGAATCATGATCGTGGACCGGACCGGATCGTGGCGAGACTGTGGACTATCCCGTGTCTTGTCTTGGTCCGGTCCAACGGTAGGACAGTTCTCCTTTCATCAAAAAATGAACCGTGCCGACCCGTCCCGTGCGGACCCTTGGACCGGACCTCCCCCAATTACAACTTTTTATAATTTTTTTTAGTATTATTCGATTTTTAAACTATTAAAAAATATATAATTAATTCGATGAAAATTATTATTTAAAAATTAATAAATTTATTTTTTACAATTTCCTGAAATTTTATTTTTTTTGAATTTTTTAGTATTATTAGATTTTTAAATAATTAAAAATAATAATTCGAATTAGTTAAAAATTATGATAAATTATTATTTTTCTAATTCATTAAAAAAAATGGACCGGACCGTGGACCGTTCCGTCCCGTCCCATTCTGTGGGGTCCGACCCCCGGGGCCCAACGATGGGACATATTCGATTTTTTTAAATTTGAACCGATCCATATAAACCGTGGAGAACCGTGAACCGTTCGGATTTAGACCGGACTGGATCAGACCATTTTCTAACTCTCACGCAGTCGCTCCAAAATTCATTTTACCAATTAAAATATTAGGTGCTGTGCTGTGAATTTTCTGTGGCGAACCCTTAAAGATGTGTACAACAAATCTGAATGAAATTGCGTACATGACGCTATAATTGCATATGATTTATACAACCGCATTTTAAAATATTATTGTACATAATATACATAGTTTTAGGGATAGATATAAAATTTTAATCAGAGGGTCAGTAATTAATTTTATATTTTAAATTTTTTATATAATTATTTCGTTATCTATGATATTAAATGTTATTTTTAATAAAAAAATAATCAGACAATTTAGAGAAATCAGAAATTTAATCTAAAAAGAACCAGATTAATAAAAATTTAATTTAAAAATACTATTTTTTATAAATCAGATAGTTGACCCCTCTAATAAGCTTTTCATCCCATGCATAATTTTGTATACTCACAAAAAAAATATTCTTCTAACCGTTGATACTGCAACTAACTCAAATTTTGGAGTTAATAATTAGTCTACCTCTCGACCCCAATCGACATCTATCCTTCCAAATCCGGGCCCCAAATTGAACCAATCAAAACCCATACGCGTCTGATTTCGCTTCTCAATTCCATTCTCTCTTTCCACAGTCCACAACTTTCCCTTTCGCTTCCTTTCTCCCTTCTCTTTCCTTTCGGGACGAGGAAACCCTAACTCTAATCCGATTCCGACGACACGGCGTCGAAGTAGCGGTTGTTGTTTCAGCCATGAGTTCTCCCGAGGGGAACAACTGGGTGTTCGATTGCCCTCTCATCGACGACTTCCCCGGCTCCGGTTCTGGGTTTCTGTGGTCCCCGCAGCAGATCAATGCCCAGGGTGCGCCCAATCCAGGGTAATTTTCTGCTATGCGATTTGTGCGTTTGCTTGTCCTGAAAGATGTCTAACACAGTGTATATTGTCTAATACTTGCTTTGATTTGGCTGATCTTAGTTGTAGTTATCAAGTTTATATGATTGGTCGTAAAATTAGAGTGGTAGGTGTTGTGGGGTTGCCTGATTTTTCCTGAACTGATCTGAACATTGCTGGGTTTTTGAAAATCAGGCATTAGTCCCTGAACTCTACCGAAAGAACCAAATTGGTCCTTAATCTTTCATTTGAAGCAAATTGCTTCCTGCAATTTTAAAAGGGAATTTGGTCTTGCTTTCTATTCCTCTTGGTCAAGCTGTTACTGATACCTTTCTCTGCCTGTGATTTTTCAGTCTTCCTTTCTTCTCTTAGTTGTTCCAAATTGACCTTCAGCATTATCAGCATCTTGACTCATGTTTTATTGCACCATAATTGCACCTTAAAACTGAATTTATTATATATTGAATTGTGATGTAATTGTGAAAAAATGAATCCTTGAACAATAGGTGGCTCTGCATCTACCACTACTACTGTCTTAATGTGGGAAAAATAAACTAATGACCTTTGCACCTACTGCTTTAAGTCTGTCAGGTTGTTTCAGTGCCTCAAGTTAGAATGAGTGTTTCTGAGGCCACTGATACTAGTATTTACTTTTAGATGTACAATCTCTGTACATGTAAAACCTTTTCATTGCTTTCTTTTGGGATTGTGGCTTAAGCTTTTTCCTCTCCTCTCTTGAGAGTTGTGAAAACTGCATGCTAAAGGTGGCAAAAATTTATTAACTCTTCAAACCACCAAGTAGATGAATTGGTGCGCGTATATATCAGTTTTGATCTGAAGCAATAGAGTCTGAAGGATTAATTGTGTCACTTTTGATTATTATAGTTTACGAACTAAACCCTGAAATTTCTCTATGGGCTTTACTGACATGAACAATAGCTGGGATTTTGTTAAGGTTATTGTTCCTAACCTTTTCCTTTTTTTTTCTTAGTGTTGAGATAAATGCCTCATCTGAGGATCTGAACCAAAACAAGGATGTGAGCTCCAACAAACGGTTTGATCCACTTAATTGGTTGTTCATTAGCATAAAAAATATACACTTTATTTTGTACAAACAACTTTAACTTAGAATTTGTTATGAGTTTTAGTTCTAGGCCAGAATCATGCAGCCAGCCAAGTTCTAAGGCTTGTCGGGAGAAGCTGAGGCGGGACCGCCTTAATGAAAGGTATTTCTCTGCAGTATTTATTAAATTTACTTGTTTGATGTTGTACAATGCCTTTTCCAACTGTACTGGATAACAGGAACCAGATACAGATTGTGAACCTGACCAGACCAGTTAACACTGATCTAACATTCTAAGATGTCAGTGTTAGTCATTTGTTTAATGGAATACAGTTTTGACTTTTGGTGTTTGATATTCTGTTCGGTTAATAAGCACAGTAAAAGATAATATAGTCATATCAGTTTTTAGACCTTGCTATATTTGACAATATGGAAAATGCCAAGCTGAATTAAAATGACTCATGTAACATTCGCCGAACCATGATGGTTCTGATCTGTGTTGGCATTTCTTGATCAAGAGGTATTGCTGGTGCATCTGGTTTTACATGTTTGATTAAGTTTAAAAAGGAAGTGGCACTCAATTATGTACCTATTACCTATAAAGAAACTGAATAAAGCAAGGCAAAATAATGAATCCTTTGAGAATGCATTATGTCGGAATGCTAGTTCAAACAAACAATTACAATACATGGGTTCATGGTTCTATTCATCCATAAGCTCGTATAGTTTCCCAGATACTGGGTGCTGTAAGTTGATTATTAATCTTTCTTTTGAAATATTAAAAAGGTTCTTGGAGCTGGGATCTGTTCTGGAGCCAGGAAAGACGCCTAAAATGGACAAGTCAGTTATTATAAATGATGCTATACGAATGGTCACTGAGTTGCGTAGTGAATCTAAGAAATTGAAGGAGTCCAATGAGTCTCTCCAAGACAAGATCAAGGAGCTCAAGGTTAGTTTGTACTTTTTTGTGCTAGTTAATCTTTTACTTTATGTTGACTTTTTTTTTTTTGAGAAATTTCATTTTGTGAATTTGTTGATATAACAAGATATTCTCCTCTCAGAAATTGTTCGTTCTTTTACTACATTTTATCCTTCAATCATTCTTGTTCATGGTGAACAATGAGAAAAACAGGCTAGTTTTATCATCCTTTTAGGTGATACTGCATGGTTTGGTCATCATTGTTTCCTTGTGGGGGCCTTTTCTAGGGTTATGTGATATTTAAGCTTGTTCAGGGGTAAACAAACATAAAATAATTTTCTGCAGATGTTCTAAAACATAAACATTTCCGATTGGGTTTCATTTCTAGCCTACCCCAATTTATTTGGGATTAAATGCTTTGTTGTTGTTGTTGTTGTTCTAAAACATAAACATCCCTCCTCAAGCTTAAGTGGGATTCTTGTAATATAATCAGTTAGTGTGACTCAGTGTCAACTGTAATTCTGACTTATCTTTATAATAATCAGGCTGAGAAAAATGAGCTGAGAGATGAGAAACAGAGACTGAAGGCTGAGAAAGAAGCACTTGAGCAACAAGTCAAGTTGCTCAGTGCGACCAGGTCCCATATGCCGGTCATACCTGCACCTGCATTTGCAGCTACTGGACCAGTTCCAGCAGGTGCTGCTGGGGCCCACAAGCTGATGATGCCGATCATAGGTTACCCTGGCTTTCCCATGTGGCAATTCATGCCTCCTGCTGATGTGGACACCTCCCAGGACCCAGAGTCTTGCCCTCCAGTTGCTTAATTGAATGGAGAGGACAATTCATCTCATTTGTTCAGTTTCTTTATGCTTTGCCATCTTGTTGTGCTAGTGATATGCTTTTGCAGTCTTATTATGTAGTATATAATCCTGTAATATGCGTAAGCTGGATCTAGAAGCCCTTTGTTCAATGTTATTGTTTTACCTTAGAATGGCAGGCACCTATGTGGTTAAAATTTGTATATTAACAATTCTAATGAGGAATGTTGCCCTCGTCAGCCCTCTAATGCTACTTTGGACTAATCAACATTAGAAGTTGATCCTCTCAAGTTATAAAATGCTCCTCTTTGTGTTTATTTTCATGTTTCCCATGTGGTACGGACTGTTCTCTTTATTTGAAACACATTGCCAACGCAAATTTTTGTTGGTACGCTCTCAGGCCAACAGCTAGGGAAGGGGGAGGATGTTAATATAGTCGTTGGTTTTATTTAATCACGAACCCATGATATTTTAGAGAATCAAATTTCTTGCATTTGGGAAAGTAAAAGAGTAAAGAAATATACCAATAATAGCACCAGAAATTCAAGTAACATATAGAAATTAAGTTGTCACATAGACAGACGTGTGGAATGTTTTTCTTTTTCTACGTACCTGATTAAACAAAATTTTATTTTGCAATAAACAGCGGAAAGCTACAAATTTGGAAGGAAAAATATTTAACAAAATTTCTTCCTACCATCCCTGTTCTACCTCAAAATTTCAAATCAAATAATGCAAAAGATCACCCAGGAATACATCCGTTGGCACTGCTACAAGTCTAAATGCCATTGCCCACATTGCAATAATCTGAGAAATTCCGAGAGGAATTGGAGTTCGTGAGTGGTGACATATTTACCTCAGAGGTGCAACAAATTAATATCAATCCAGGTGCTGGTGCATGTACCTTCTGGTACTCGTAGGTGAAAGAGATGTTTCGTGTGTTTGTTGGAAGTATATTGCTTCTGCTTTTGTGTGGAAACAGAAACAAAGCAGGTGCTTGGCTGCTTGCTTAAGAATAATTTGGCGCTAGAGGAGATGCACAGTGAGGTGGCAGTGGTAGTATTGCATAATGGGAAGGAGAGGGGGTTGTGAATATGATCGAAATGCATTTATGTGCATAAGACAACATAATCTAATGAATTATGAAAGCTTCAAAATGACGTTTCGGTCTTCAAATGTTTTATATATATACACAACAGTATTTAATTAAATCTTATGATGAGAATTTTAATTAGAAAATATATATTTGAATATTTCTTAATTCTAAGCCGTTATTAAACCCGCCATCACAACTTCCACTTAGCTGTGGTACTTTTGAGAGGTTGCTTTCTTTTTAATAACATTTTCTAAAATAATATTACATTTAAATATAGTATGGAATGGGATATTTTAGGTTGGGATAACATATATGTGTATTGCATTTGTTATCCTCATATTTAACGTGTTATTATAGCTAACTTATATTCAATTTCTCAATTTCTTATTATACTTCATAAAAAAAATTAAATCTTCCAGTCTCTGATAAGCCAAAATCACATATATATTCTGATAGGATTTGGTATCTAAAACTATACCATTTTACCCTTTTTATGCATATTTTAGTTCAATTAGTTGATTTAGTTTGGATATTGCACAAAGTTCGAGATACTGCCATGGTTTCTTTGATTTCAGGACTTTTGGAGCATTTTGGGAATATTTGGATGAAGATGGAGTAAGCTAGGCGCAACTAGAACAACGAAGATCTTGCTGGAGAAAAACTGCATGAACCTTTTGACCCAAAAAGTTATCCTTTCAGGTCGAAAAGAGCTCTCTGTCAAGAAACCGCGTGAACTTTTTGGGTCAAAATCTTTTCTTTTCGGGCCGTAAAGAGCGGTTCTGTTTCGCCCCTGAAAGCATCCCTTCGCCCCAGAAGGCTCCAGATTCGATTTTTAAGAGAGGAGAACGCCTCCAAAGAGGGATAACCGCCCTAGGACAGATCTGAGAGGAGTTTTTCAGTTTCTTTGAGAGTTTTGGAGAGAGGAGAAGAAGAATAGAAAGGAGAAAAGGAGAGAAAAAGAGTAGAGAAGAAGAGATTGGATTGATCAACTGGTTTCATTATTTTCTATGCTTTTGAACTCTTTTAATTTCTGAATTTCATTTGTGCCTTAGCCATGATCGGCTAAGGATTCTTCTAGGGTAGATTAGGGATGTAATTGAAACTCTTGGCATGATTAGTTGATATTTTTACCGCATATGTTCTTGTTTATTTTATGATCTATTCTTTATTTCAATTGAATGTGAAGACTTAATCGAAATCACATGAAACCCTAGGATTCGGTATTTTCAATCGAGAGGTTGAATATTTAGTCCTGACCATAAAGAATAGGGTATTAGATAGGCTAAGTACCGAGAGGTGACGCACGTCCTATACGGGCTTGACCTAATTGTTTAGGGAATTATACCAAGTACCGAGAGGTGACGAACGGTTTTCTAGATTAATTAGGACAGTAGAACTTAATGACCTTAGATTATGATAACCATACCGAGAGGTAACGGGTATTGTAATTTAAGGATGGTATAAACATAGAGATATCCCTTTGTACCAACATTTCAAACTGTGCCTTCATAATTAAAAGAACAAATTCGATAATCAATTAATCATGTCATTAGTGGATATTAACCCCTATGAACCCTAATTTCTCGTATCTGTCAAAAACCCAGATTTTACCTTAAGACTTTAGTTTAATTACCTCAAACGAACCTTATGAACAAACAAACCAATTCATTTATTCATTCTTTTATTAAATTAGATTGTTAGGTCAGATTTTATATTTCGAATTGTCCCTGTGGAGACGAACCTTAAGTACTGCTCGACTAGGTTGTACACTTGCAACCGAACCGAGTAATAACTAGGGATTTATTACTTGTGTGTAGAAACCACATCAAGTTTTTGGCGCCGTTGCCGGGGAACAACGGAAAATATTAATTCAAACCTAAACAATTTAGTTAGTAATTGTTTTTAATTTTTCTTTTGCTTTCTTTCTCTCTCATTTTTCAGGTTGCAATCTGGCAGAGGAACCTCCAACTCCGGACGCCACAGATTTGGTTGAGTGGTTTTCGAGGAGAGGATCAACTCATCTTTTCTACGAGAGAAGAAACAAGCACCCAACAAGGGGACCTTTCTTACCCTTGAATCCACGCCGGTTAGACATGTCGACCGGCAATGAAGAGGCTCGTTTTGCAAACCTTCAAAGAGAAAGGGATCGGATGGCCAATGAACTTCAACGTTTGAGGGCAGCTAATGTAGAAAGAGAAAATCATGAAGCAGCTGATGCCAACCGACCTTTGAGAGACTTTACGGCACCTAGGGCTGAGGAAATCCACCTTGGGTACACGGCACCTACTATCAATGCTGAGGAATACCAAATTCCTCCTGCGTGGGTTAGCATGGTGCAGCGTAATCTTTTTCATGGTCTGCCTCATGAAGATGCCACACAACACTTAGCCAACTTTGAAGAAATCTGCAGTACAATCAAGGTACAAACTGTTTCTCCTGATGATCTCAAAGTAATGGCCTTTACTTTTTCTCTTGCAGATAAGGCTAAGAGTTGGATAAGGGGCCAACGACCTGAGAACATGAACACTTGGCCTAAGGTGGCGAATGCCTTTCTCAACAAATTCTTCCCGCCATCCAAAACAAACTCCTTGCGCCATCAAATCCATAATTTCCGACAAAAAGGAGATGAAACCATGAGCGAGGCTTGGGAGAGATTTCAAGAACTGCAGAGGTGCTGCCCCCACCACGGTATCGAAGGGTGGAATTTATTGCAAATCTTCTACAACAGCCTTCTACCGCAGGACAAGGGTATGCTAGATGCAGCCGCTGGAGGTAGCCTCATGAACAAGGGGGCTATTGACGGATACAAGTTGGTGGATGACATGGCTCTCAACCAAAGCCAATGGCACAACCCTAGAGAGACCCCGGTCATCCTGCAGAGGGGAATGAAGGAAGTGAGCTCAAATTCAAACATGGCTGCAGAAATTGCCGCCTTGAACCGAAAAATTGATCAAATGAGCGTAAATTCAGTAAACTATCATTCTTCTCTTCCTTGTTCAATTTGTGGTGGTACCGACCATTTAGCAATCAATTGTGGTGTGAGTAATGAGAGTAGTCATGAGGAAGTTAATGCAATTAACCAAGGCAATTTCAAGCCAAATAACAATCCTTACTCCAACACTTACAATCCCGGTTGGAGAAGCCACCCAAATTTTTCATGGAGGCAAAATGACCAAAATGCCCAAGGTAACCAAAACTATAATAGACCGAATCAAAGTTATGGTAACCAAGGGTATGGTTCAAATGCACCACCAACGTCCAATCTTGAATTGATGATGGAGGCTTTCATGACAAGTCAAAATCAGAAATTCGATGAATTGACAAAAAAGGTAGACCTGTTGGCAACTCAAAACAAAATGCTTGAAAACCAAGTTGCACAACAAGCTACACAATCTTCCCGCCAACTAGGCACCCTTCCACCAAAACCCGAGAACAATCCTAGGGATGTCAAGGCGGTAAGGCATATGCTTCGCAGCGGTACGCAATATGAGGATCCACCTATGCCAAAGGAGGACTATGTACAACCGCAAGGTGAGAAGCCACGAGGCAATGATGAGCACATCTCCACACTTGAGGATCCCGCCTCTGAGGAAACTACACCAATTGCACCAAGCGGCCACGCGGAACAAGCAGAGTCATCTCAAGGTGAGAGACCGAAGGTAAGTGCACCACAGGTACCTCTCTATATCCCTCCTCACAAATATGCACCTTTTCCTGGTAGAATAAAAAATGAAAAAACTGATAAGCAATTTGCGAAATTTCTTGAACTGTTGAAACAATTGCATGTGAACCTACCATTGACTGAGGTAATGACCCAAATGCCGGTTTACACCAAATTTTTCAAGGACATTCTCTCAAATAGGCGTAAGCTTGAGGAAGTACAAATGGTATCCCTAGACACAAACGGTAGTGCTATGGTGATGAATGAGTTGCCCAAAAAGTTGGATGATCCGGGTAAATTCTCCATACCATGTTCAATAGGAAATGTCCAATTTAAACGAGCACTATGTGATTTAGGGGCTAGTGTAAGTCTTATGTCAAAGTCGGTATATGATAGGTTGGGTGTTGGGGAACTTAAGCCAACAAGAATATCACTTCAATTGGCAGACCAATCGGTTAAGTTACCCTTAGGAGTTGTAGAGGACCTACCGATTCAAATTGGGAAATTCTTTGTCCCAATTGACTTTGTTGTGGTTGACATGGATGAGGACACGCATACACCACTCTTGTTGGGTCGACCATTTCTCAATACGGCAAAGGCCGTGATTTATGTGCATGATGGAATCATAACTATGAACATTGGTGAGGAACAATTGAAATTTGACATTAAAAGATCCATGAGATATCCATCTAACGATCAGAGTGTCTGTAGTGTTGAAATTCTTGACAGGTTGATAGAGGAAGAGTTCATTGACAACTTGGGGAAGGGTTCCTTTGAGTGTTGGATGGATCAGGAGTGCGAAAAGGCCAACAATATCCATTCAGCGAACCCTATTACGGCCCGCAACCATACTTCCCAGACTGATGAAATGCCTATTCCAAGCCCAATTTTTCAAGTTTCAACCGCCGAAACCCTTCCAAAATGTGCCGAGACCTCAGAGGATGCACCCAAGGTCGAATTAAAACCATTGCCTTCAACCTTACGATACGAATACCTTGGTTCGAACCAAACCTATCCCGTTATTGTTAATGCATCTCTCAACCAAGACCAAACCTCTCAACTTCTGCACATTTTGAGGTTGCACCGAAAAGCCATTGGATACACAATAGACGACCTCAAAGGAATCCACCCTTCTGTTTGCATGCACCGAATCTTGATGGAAGAAGGACACAAACCAACCATCGAAGGCCAACGGAGATTGAACCCGAACCTTAGCGAGGTGGTGCGAAAGGAGGTCCAAAAGCTTCTTGACTCCGGCATCATCTACCCTATCTCCGACAGCAAATGGGTGAGTCCTATTCATGTAGTGCCAAAGAAGGGAGGAACAACAGTGATAGAAGGGGAGAAAGGCGAGCCAATTGCAACACGACTCGTGACGGGATGGCGCATGTGCATCGATTATCGAAAGCTCAACACTGGCACGCGCAAGGATCACTTCCCTCTCCCGTTCATTGATCAATTGCTTGAACGGCTAGCTAAGCACTCTTTCTTTTGTTACCTAGATGGTTATAGTGGTTTCTTTCAGATACCAATACATCCTGATGACCAAGAAAAGACCACTTTTACTTGTCCATATGGTACCTTTGCATATCGAAGAATGCCTTTTGGGTTATGCAATGCACCTGCCACTTTTCAGCGAGCAATGATGGGTATATTTTCAGATTTGATTGAGAAATCCATGGAAGTTTTTATGGATGATTTTTCAGTTTATGGTACAACCTTTAATGATTGTTTGACCAACCTGTCCAAAGTCTTACAACGATGTGAAGAGGTAAGCCTTGTTCTGAATTGGGAAAAGTGTCATTTTATGGTTCAAGAGGGTGTTGTATTGGGCCATGTTATTTCTGAAAAAGGTTTAGAGGTTGACCGTGCAAAGATTGAGGTAATTGAAAAATTACCTCCACCAACAAATGTTAAAGGGGTTAGAAGTATTTTGGGGCACGCGGGATTTTATAGAAGGTTCATCAAAGACTTTTCTAAAATTTCTAAGCCCTTGACTAATCTTCTATTAAAAGATGCTCCATTTGATTTTACCCGGGATTGTCTAGATGCTTTTAACAGGTTGAAGGAAGCATTGATCTCCGCTCCCATTCTGCAGCCGCCCAATTGGAGCGAACCTTTCGAAATTATGTGTGATGCGAGCGACTATGCCGTTGGAGCAGTGCTAGGGCAACGAATTGACAAGAAGCCATTTGTCATCTATTATGCAAGCAAGGTTCTAGATGTGGCTCAAGTCAACTACACCACAACAGAAAAGGAGCTACTCGCGGTAGTTTTCGCCATCAACAAGTTCAGACCTTACCTAGTTGGATCGAAGGTGATAGTCTACACGGATCATGCCGCAGTTCGCTATCTTCTCACAAAGAAAGATGCCAAACCTCGTCTCATCCGTTGGATCCTATTACTCCAAGAATTTGACCTGGAGATAAGAGACAAGAAGGGCACCGAAAATCTTGTAGCGGACCACCTTTCGCGAATCAAACCTGAACCAAATGAAGACTTGCCCATAGATGACTCTTTTGCCGATGAGCAGCTCTACCAAGTGGGTAAAATCGAATACCCGTGGTTCGCGGATATTGCTAATTTTCTCGCATGTGGAGCTCTACCACCAAACCTCACATACCAGTCCCGAAAGAAATTCTTTGCGGATGCCAAGCATTACTATTGGGATGACCCGTACCTTTTCAAGCTTGGTGTTGATGGGATCCACAGACGATGCATTCCACACGAGGAGGTACAATCGATTCTCTACCATTGTCATTCATCACCCTACGGCGGACATGCTTCAACCAACAAAACGGCCGCCAAAGTCCTACAAGCCGGTTTTTATTGGCCGACCCTTTTCAAGGATGCAAGGACGTTTGTTATCTCTTGTGACAAATGCCAAAGAATGGGCAGCATAACCAAGCGACATGAGATGCCTCAACAAAGCATTTTAGAAGTCGAATTGTTCGATGTATGGGGCATTGATTTCATGGGACCCTTTCCGAGCTCATGCAACAACAAATTCATCCTTGTAGCAGTCGATTATGTGTCAAAGTGGGTAGAAGCGATACCGAGCCCCAAAGCCGATTCAAAAACAGTCAAACGCCTTTTCCAAAAGGTGATTTTTCCAAGGTTCGGTGTTCCGAGAGTGGTGATTAGCGATGGAGGATCTCACTTCATAAACCGATCCTTTGCAAGTCTCATGGAGAAGTATGGGGTAAAACACAAAGTTGCAACACCATACCATCCGCAAACAAGTGGCCAAGTTGAAATCTCGAACCGTGAGATTAAGCACATCCTCCAATCCACCGTCAGCTTGAGCCGAAAAGACTGGAGTTTGCGACTGGATGATGCACTGTGGGCATACCGGACGGCCTACAAAACCCCAATTGGCATGACTCCTTTCAAGCTTGTCTATGGCAAGCCATGTCATTTGCCCGTCGAACTGGAGCACAAGGCGTTTTGGGCTATTAAGGCCATCAACTTTGACATGATTCAAGCGGGTAAAAAGCGCGTCCTCGACTTGCATGAACTTGAGGAAATCCGTCTCAGCGCGTATGAGAACGCCAAAATTTACAAGGAGAAGACGAAGAAATGGCATGACAAGCACATCATCAGAAGGGAGTTTAAAATTGGTGATTTTGTTTTATTGTTCAATTCACGTTTTAAGCTTTTTGCAGGAAAACTCAAGTCCAAATGGAGCGGCCCGTTCCAAGTGAAACGTGTGTTTGAACATGGGGCAATAGAAATCTGGAGCGAGCGAACTGGCGCATTCAAGGTGAATGGGCAGCGACTCAAGGTGTACAACTGTGGAGAACTGGTTGAAGGGAAGACAAACACCTCCCTTACCGATGCACAAACGAACTAGAAAAGAGGAGAACGGTCGAGCTCGAGACCCTAAACGAGCGCTTTTTGGGAGGCAACCCAAGTTCTTCTACAAATTTTTATTTTTATTTTTATTTTTATTTTCATTTTTTTAGGTTAGCTTACTTACTGTTGTTATGAAAAAAAAAAAGGGGAATCAGAGCACAGTTTTTGAGTCAAAAAGATAAGTTTTCGGGTGGAAAAGAGGTGACACAGAGAAACCAGAGAAACCAGAGGAGAGTTTTTGGGTCAAAAACTTAAGTTTTCGGGTGGAAAAGAGGTGACACAGAGAAACCAGAGAAACCAGAGGAGAGTTTTTGGGTCAAAAACTTAAGTTTTCGGGTGGAAAAGAGGTGACACAGAGAAACCAGAGAAACCAGAGGAGAGTTTTTGGGTCAAAAACTTAAGTTTTCGGGTGGAAAAGAGGTGCCCAAAATTTTAACAGAATAAACCCTTCACCTCTTCTCTCCTTGGCAGCCGAACCATTTCTTTCCCTTTAACTCCCCCCTTTCCAAACCGCACAGCCGCCACCCGCTCCGCACCTCTCGCCGCCCGCCTCTCACACCAGCAGCCGCCGCCTCTCACCGCCCCTGCCGGATCTACACCCCGCCACCTTCCGCACCTCCCTCTGGGCCGGTTACCACCAACCCTCAACACTCTCTCCCCATCATGAGTTCAACCGACGATGACCAACTTGTCGTCCTTGGACGGACTATCACGCTTCCTTCGGGAAAGGTACTTGCTTGCAAACCACCACCTAAAAAATCTAAAGCCTCTCATGGTAGTTCTAGTCGAAACCAAGATGGTGGGGACACAGACACTGCTCCTGAACCTGTCTCTCCGCCTCACCCCCTCGCTGGAATAGATGAGAAGAAATGGCCAGAAAATACAAGAAAAGCTCGAGGTATTAAGTTTCTTACCAAAGATGCCGAAAAGCGTTTCAATGAGTTGGTAAAATCACCTCTTACCCCCTCTCGATTTATGCATTTGGATACCATGAAGTTACTCGGTATTGATAAAGAGGTCCAGCGGCTTACCAATGCAATTCACCTATGGGATTTCCTCTCCACTGAAGTTCCAACATACCGGACCCTCACACTCGAATTCTTAGCATCATTCTCTCATTGTAAGGACACCAATTCTATCTCTTTTCAACTTGATGGTAAACACCATGTCCTTACAATGGCTGATCTCAATCGGGCACTTGGCACAAATCCGGATAGCGAAGTCACTGAACTCTCATGGCCCGAATACCCCGAACAAGGTCATTTTGAAATTCAAATTATTGGTGAAAATTTCTCTTCTTATAGAGCCAACCAAATCCAACACCCTACGTTGCGTTATATTCAACGAACAATGGCTTACACCATTTTTGGTCGAGGTGATACTTTTTCTGTCATTTACCTATTAGAGACCTACTTCTTATATTGCATGATATATGGCCTCCGCAACACTGCTCCTGAACCAAATGTTGGTCATTTTGTGGTCCGCCACATTAAACATGTCCTAGACACTGCCGGCAAACGCCGCGCTATCACCATAGGCGGTGTGGTTACCAGAATTGCCATGTACCTAAATATTCTCGGCCCGGAACCACGTTACCGTTCTGTAGTCCCGGGTCCTACCAGGCTTGATTTAGATGGTCTTACTGCCATGCGCTTGATTAAGAGGTATGATTCAACTTACAAACATCTTGGTCCTAACGGAGAAAAAATGATCTTACCTCTCTCTGAACCATTTGACCATTCAAACGAGTTAACTTGGCTCTTATATGGGGATAAAAAAGAGAAGTCAACCAATCCTCCCGACCCACCTGCCGAACCTAGTGCCCCAGCGTCTCCCCGAATTCCCATCAATGCATTGATCCTCGAGCAATTGCAAAAGATGTCACGACGCATGGACTCAATGGAGCAACGCCAATACGAGACATGGTTCTACACTCGCCGCATGTACAATTGGCACGTTCAGAATGGCCATTTTCCGGAGGACTTAATCCCACCCCGACCACGCGACGAGCCGACTAGTCCGACCCCACGGCAAGGTTCCCCTAGCCGTGCTCCAGAGGATTGAGGACTCTCGATTTGGTCTCACAATGGCTAGCATCATCGGCACATTGTGAGTTATCTCTTTCCCTCTCTTTTATGTTCATTTCGAGCAGTGAGGTCACTGCTTTGTTTAAGCTTGGGGGGGATTGAAATTGTATCTGCATGCATTTAGGATTGCATTTAGTTTCTTTATTTTCATATTTAAATTTTAGTGGGTAGTTTTGTAAAAGTTTTGAAAAATCTTAAGGAAAATATGGGCAAAGGAGTAGCCTTATCGGAAATTTGGGAAATTGATTAGGGAATATACAAATTTTTCTAACGTAACACATGGTGAATGAAAAGGGTGTTTGAAATTGAAAAAAAAATGCTTTGAGAAGTTTCTTGAATGATAAATGCCTAGAAATTGACGTCCTCCCACAAATTTTTATCAAATCTTTGAAATCCAATGTGTTTGACTACTTAAATGGAAAATTTTAACTGACAAGAGTGATTATGGCGGGTGTCGACCGGTGCTTTTGAAAAATCTTTTATATAAATCAAAAGGATCTGAACATATATATATAAATCATTAGAAGATCCAAATTTACTAGGAAGCACCACGGTTAAGAGTACACATGCCATGTCATTCGCAAATGAAAAAAAAATGATGATTCAAATAAAGTCACTTTAAGTCTCAAATGTGCTAAGGCGGTCTATGGAACTCCCTAACCCCAATATAGCACGAGACAGCCTCATGTGCGCATTAAGGGTTTCTCAATAAAGCTTTTTAGCTACAAAAAAAAAAAGAAAAAAAAAATATAACCCGCGCGAGGTTCAGGATTATCATTGTATTTTTTTTCTTTTTCTTGTGGATTTCCTAGATTTCATTTCATTTGTGAGGGGAAGGAAAAATTTGGGTGCATATCATCTAGGAAAGATTTTAGAGCATAACATTGAAAGTTGATGTCTAATATAAATATCCTTAAGTAAAACGTCATGTGTGAAATCAGAAATAACAGAAATTCCCAAGGCTTTTCCCAGAAATTTGTATAATGGCTGAACAAATTTGAAAATATTTGTCTTAAGATTTATCATCTCTTTTTCAGAAAAACCCATGATCTTTAGCATATAGGTTAGGATTTATTTTAGACTAGGTTAGTTTAGATACCGTCCTTTTGTCTAGGTTTAAAACTTGCTTGAGGGCAAGCAAGGTTTAAGCTTGGGGGAGTTTGATAAGCCAAAATCACATATATATTCTGATAGGATTTGGTATCTAAAACTATACCATTTTACCCTTTTTATGCATATTTTAGTTCAATTAGTTGATTTAGTTTGGATATTGCACAAAGTTCGAGATACTGCCATGGTTTCTTTGATTTCAGGACTTTTGGAGCATTTTGGGAATATTTGGATGAAGATGGAGTAAGCTAGGCGCAACTAGAACAACGAAGATCTTGCTGGAGAAAAACTGCATGAACCTTTTGACCCAAAAAGTTATCCTTTCAGGTCGAAAAGAGCTCTCTGTCAAGAAACCGCGTGAACTTTTTGGGTCAAAATCTTTTCTTTTCGGGCCGTAAAGAGCGGTTCTGTTTCGCCCCTGAAAGCATCCCTTCGCCCCAGAAGGCTCCAGATTCGATTTTTAAGAGAGGAGAACGCCTCCAAAGAGGGATAACCGCCCTAGGACAGATCTGAGAGGAGTTTTTCAGTTTCTTTGAGAGTTTTGGAGAGAGGAGAAGAAGAATAGAAAGGAGAAAAGGAGAGAAAAAGAGTAGAGAAGAAGAGATTGGATTGATCAACTGGTTTCATTATTTTCTATGCTTTTGAACTCTTTTAATTTCTGAATTTCATTTGTGCCTTAGCCATGATCGGCTAAGGATTCTTCTAGGGTAGATTAGGGATGTAATTGAAACTCTTGGCATGATTAGTTGATATTTTTACCGCATATGTTCTTGTTTATTTTATGATCTATTCTTTATTTCAATTGAATGTGAAGACTTAATCGAAATCACATGAAACCCTAGGATTCGGTATTTTCAATCGAGAGGTTGAATATTTAGTCCTGACCATAAAGAATAGGGTATTAGATAGGCTAAGTACCGAGAGGTGACGCACGTCCTATACGGGCTTGACCTAATTGTTTAGGGAATTATACCAAGTACCGAGAGGTGACGAACGGTTTTCTAGATTAATTAGGACAGTAGAACTTAATGACCTTAGATTATGATAACCATACCGAGAGGTAACGGGTATTGTAATTTAAGGATGGTATAAACATAGAGATATCCCTTTGTACCAACATTTCAAACTGTGCCTTCATAATTAAAAGAACAAATTCGATAATCAATTAATCATGTCATTAGTGGATATTAACCCCTATGAACCCTAATTTCTCGTATCTGTCAAAAACCCAGATTTTACCTTAAGACTTTAGTTTAATTACCTCAAACGAACCTTATGAACAAACAAACCAATTCATTTATTCATTCTTTTATTAAATTAGATTGTTAGGTCAGATTTTATATTTCGAATTGTCCCTGTGGAGACGAACCTTAAGTACTGCTCGACTAGGTTGTACACTTGCAACCGAACCGAGTAATAACTAGGGATTTATTACTTGTGTGTAGAAACCACATCAGTCTCTCATATATGTTACATCATCAAGACTTCTCCACCATTTATTTTGTTTAAATCTTTTCATCTATTTAAATCTAATTGTTCATGTATAATTTTCTCTCTCTTCATTTATAGTAATGTGTGTGATATACTAAAGATGAAACATTACTCATAAAATAATTTAACATTTTATGAGACTTTATAAATAATCATGTGTTGGTTATATTATTTATAATAATAATAATAATTATATATTATTATATAATCTTTAGTATTTAAATAATTCTATTTAAAATTTTCTTTAATGTGAAATTTTATTAAATATATTTTAAATTTATATTTCTAATTATTTATTTGAGTACTATATTATATTATTGAAGGTGAAACCCAAACTACAAATTACAACCTAGTAATCATAAGATTTGCTGGGCAGTCGGAAACCTCATAATGTATAGATTTAGAAATAATAAAATGGTGCAGGGGGGGAAATCAGTTAGTCGGCAGTCGTGATACCAACTAATAAGAATTTTGTCATATGTTAATAACTTGATGTGGTGATCATGTCACATTGGCGTAAATTGATGATAATTTGTACTATATATGTGATACCCCTAAACATGTATCATTGTCAGGAATCGATGAAAGGGCCACCCGTAGAGGGGGGAACATTACATTTGACTTGGATTAATTTACAAGAAAAATTAATGTGTTACATATATTGTAGCATATCTTAATTTACTTGTTTCAACCGGCCGGCCGTCTTTTTGGGTCTTTTAGTTTAAAATTTGAATTGTGAATTTTAATTATGAACTTCCGATTTAATATAGGATGTATTTTTTTTAGTTTTGAAAACATATTGTCATGTCTACCGTAATTGGTAGTAAAATTAAAGCATTTATTAATATTTTAGTACCACACTGAATTGGTCATATTTCACTTGTTTCTGTCATATATTCCTAACAACATCTACTTATTTCGGAAACAAAATGTAGTGCGTTGACAGTTATATGAATGTGTAAAATATAACATGACTTCTCCAATAATAACAAAACTAAGTTATAATTATTGCAGAAACGGATGTGTGCTTTTATTTTTAAAATAAAATAATTCACTAATTTTGTGAATTGTTCATGAAACAAACTTGTGCAAAATCTAAAATAAAACAAACTTGTGCAAAATTTAAAATAATAAATATTAAACTATTTTGACAAATATAAGTACATTGCAGTGAAATAAATACAGGAATATATGATGGAGCTGATTACCTAATACTTAATTCATATCATAGAAGCAGAAAAACAATTTTCAAATGATTATACGCATTCATCCTATTTACGATAAGAGTTTTGACAACATTTACATGTCGTGATAGTTCAATCCCATCATATATATGGTCTTGATGCTTCAATTTAGTTAGGCAAAATACAATAATTGTTGCACAAAATGCATTCATTCAAGTTTTCCATCGTATATATGATTTATCTCATATATTCCTGTATGTCACGTAACCTATATAAGAACAAAATATCACGTAACCTATATAAGAACAAAATATCATTACTTTTGGAGTTGGACATAAAATTTGAGTAATGAAGTATCAAAAAAAAAAAATTTGTCCTGATAAGATTAAGATATTTGAGAGAACCATATATAAAGAATGGGTTTAATTTAAAAAATTAATAATTTATTATTGCATACATTTAAAAATCCAGTATATTGGAAAAAAAATCAAACAATATAGTAAATATATCATGTTTGATTCCTCATGGTGTTTGCATTAAATAAGGTTTAATGAACCTTGTTAAAATAAAAATAAAATAAAACATGATTACAGCAAGGAGACGGTAATAATTCAAGCTTTTGTGATCTGTAACGGGTAATCCAATTTTATTTTATTTTCTTTAATTTTGGTCCGAAAGTCATTGCCTCTTATGCATTTGATATACCATCTAATTAACGTTGCAACTCTGCCGTTGACAATCGGCATGGTGCTTTCCCTAACGTTACAAGTACTTGTTCTAAATTTGAAACATATATAACAGTATTAATTTTTATTACTTGATCGGAATTTCTTTTTTTCTCTCTTTCCACTACACGTCTCCATCACTGCTTGCAAATGGAAATGTCCAATATTTGTGATGATAACTAAATGTGATATGTACCTACCTATATGTAGAGGTGACAAAATCCGATCCGATTTGAGAAACCTGTCCGATCCGTTTGGATTTAAATTCGACTCGACTCAATTTTTAAAAAAAATCAAACTAATCTGACCTGATTCGAACCCGACCTGACCTGACCCGACCCGAGATCAAATTACCTTCAATCTAATGAAAATCTATTAAGAATCGAAAAAAATACAACATATAAATTGACCCGATCCGACCCGATTTCTTTCAGACGGTCAAACTGACCCGACCCAAACCCGAACCCGATCTGACCCGCTCGATTGCCACCTCTACCTATCTGTCCTCTTCTTGCGTTAAAAAAAAAATTGTAAGGAAATAGTAAGATGTGTGTTTTTCCTCAAATGGAGAGGAAAAAAACCCCAAAATCTCGGATAACGTACGTGCTCTCACGTAAAAATCTGTACGCATTTTTTGAATATGTTTAATCAATCTGATTTGACATAACCCATTTTGGGACTTAAATTATTGACACGAGACAAACAGGAGAGGAGCTAGCCACACATTTAAATAGTGCCATCCAATATTACACGGCACTAATATTCCTTGTCATTTTCTCTTTCTGAGTTGAGAAATACAAAAATTGTTTTTTTTTTTTAATTTATAAATAATAGCATTGATAATTCAATCATCACCATGAGAAACTTTCTACGTGCGCAGTGAGGGATTAAAATCTGCTGTTATTTTTTAGAAGAATAGGTTATGTTAATTATTTTAAAAAAATTCTAAAAAAAAAGATTAAAGATATATTATCTAATTTAGATTGATAGTCCATCAAATTTTATATAATTTTATTAATGTTTGATACTGCAACAAAAATTATCAAATTTAATGATCTTTCATTAATATTCGTAACAGTTTTTGATGAGCTATCAAACGTTAATGAAATTGTATAAAATTTGTTGAGCTATCAATCTCTTCCGCTGTGAGAAGTGTGTTGACATTTTTATCTCTTCCAGCTCCACAAATCTATTTATCAACTGTGTTGACTTAAGTTTAATTAGGAATTAAAACATATGTTATAAAACAATTATAAAACACATATAAGGAATTGTAATTTCTAGCTCTACTTGTTTGTGCATAGTCTCTTTCCATATAAATGGTACAACATATTGAAAACCCACATCTTATTCTTTCTTGGTATGAAAAGCAACACAATAATAAGCTTGTCGATAGTTGATACTTCTGTTGACATAATTAGTTAAATATTAAAATATATGAGATGCTAATTTTTAGTTAAATTGTAGGCAACTACAAATTTGGGTCGGCAGACTCGAATTGTGGCCAAGAAGTACCACACATACAATGAATACAAAATTTCTTGAAAAGAATTCATGAATATATTTTGCTTAGTTGATAGCACGAATGGATGAAACTTACAAAAAGTAGGAACCCAACTGCCAATACTCTCGGATAAAAGGTGGACATTGCTCTCCTACCAATAATTAAAATATTAAATCTCTCAACGCCTGGCCGTTCTCCTTTTTATTTTTTTTATTTTTTTTTATTTTGCCAGAGAGAGAGAGAAGTATCTAATATAAGTACCACAATAGCTTAACCAGAGCATTACATTTGATATAGTACGAAGCATTCCTTCAATGGAAATGAGTAGATCTAGGATAGTCCTTTGCATTGTATTCTTCTCAGCATTGTTTCATTCAACAACAAGCACAGACCACAAGGTCGGCGGCGAGCAAGGATGGACCATGGGAATCAACCTTGATGCTTGGGCTCAGAATGAAACGTTCTTAGTCGGCGATACACTGAGTAAGTCAATCTCACCTTCAAATTATTGCACACATTGATGACTTATGCAGTTATGTCAAATCGAGGGATTATAAACCATTACATGAATGATACATTGTCACTGTTGTGATGCAAGTATCAGGGATAAATAATCAGGTGTGCAATACAAGTAGAACAACTTCTCTTCAATTATTCAAATTAAATGCTCAATGTTCTTTCTTGTGTTTTGCATGAAGCTTTTGTCTATCAACCTTTCCATGACGTGCTAGAGGTATCAGAAGCACACTTCCACGCATGCACCATCACTAATTCATTTAAGAGATATCAAGGAGGCAGCACGACAATCCAGCTAACTAATACTGGTAGAAGGTATTTCATATGTGGCATTCCTGGCCACTGCAGTGCTGGCATGAAAATAGAAGTCAATGTTGTTTCATCATTAGCGACCTCCACATCACCTCCACCTTCACCATCTGTGGATTCACCACCACCAATTTCACCAACTGTCAATTCAACACAGCCATCTTCAGCACCTGTCAATTCAATACCGCCGGATTCATCTCCTGACTATTCAGCACCACCACCTTCACCTCCAGTTGATTCATCAACGCCACCAACACCTACACCACCATCACCCATTAATTCATCACCGCCATCAACACCTACACCACCAGTTGATTCAGCACCAGCACCAATGCCTACAGCTAAACCACCATCTGTTGACACATCACCACCACCAACATCTACATTATCTCCTGTTGACTCAGTGCCACCACCAATGCCTACACCACCATCTCCTGTTGACTCAGTGCTGCCACCAGCACCAGCACCTGCACCACCATCTCCTGTTGAGTCAGCACCGCTACCAGCACCTACACCACCATCTCCTATTGATTCCACACCGCCACCAACATCTACACCACAATCTCCTGTTGAGTCAGTGCCACCAGCAACACCTACACCATCTCCAGATGCTCCTTCAATACCTCTAAGTTCACTACCTCCCCCTCCCTTGTACCGCATTTATGGTTCCCCACCACCTCCAGGCCCACCATCTTCTAATCCTTTTGAAACATCTCCTCCTCCACCCCCAACATCACCTAACACTCCTGAAATATCTCCTTCCCCACCATCACATGAATCTCCACAGAGTTTGGTGCCACCCCCTCCTTTGTACCGCACTTATGACTCCCCACCTCCCCCAGGCCAATCATCTCCTAATGCTCCTACAATTTCGACCCCACCTTCTCCTAATATTTCTCCCCCTCCTTTGCACCGCACTTATGCTTCACCACCTCCCCCAGGACAATCATTTCCTAATGCTCCTACTATTTCTACCTCACCTTCTCCTAATGCTCCTTCCCCTCCTTTGTACCGCATTTATGGTTCGCCACCACCCCCAGGCCAATTATCTCCTGGTGATCCTAATGCTCCTCCCCCTCCTTTGTACCGCATTTATGGTTCCCCACCGCCCCCAGGCCAATTATCACCTGGTGCTCCTAACACTTCTCCTACCCCACCATCCCTACTATTTCACAATGCTCCTCTAACACCTCCTGTAAACCCACCCTTGGCTGCTCCTCTTTACCGAATTTATGCTTCGCCGCCGCCGCCATCACCACCTTTTCATACTTCCATTCCTCCGGTGTACGCTACCCCACCAGCTGTCAAAACACCAGAGTCTCCAACGCCAGAAAATGCACCTGCTCCGGAGAAGGCCGAAATGTCTACTCCAGCAATCACACCAATCAGTTATGTACCTAAGCCAGCTCCAGGACCCGCTCAATCTGCTGCTTTTGCAAGATATCAGTTGGCCGATGTTGCCGCGGGAGTAATTATCACATTTGTGACCATCATAATTCTTTAAAGAAAATACTTGTGACGGGAATAACGTGCACAGATTAATTATACAAGGATGACTGAACTTTGCAATTATTTTGGCTTCTTGTTTCCTAGTTTTGGTTTGGGGTTCACAGTTTTAGTTTTTGGTTTCTGCCTTTTTCATGGTTTTTTCTTTTGTTCTTTGTTAATGACACTCAACTGCATTGTAAGGGGCATAAGAGACTTCTTTTTGTAGATAATTGGTGTCCTGTGCCATGGAGTTAATTTGTTGAAAGCAGAACTATTTTTTCCTTT
Organism: Schoenoplectus triqueter; assembly: GCA_964058805.1. Lineage (NCBI taxonomy): Eukaryota > Viridiplantae > Streptophyta > Magnoliopsida > Poales > Cyperaceae > Schoenoplectus > Schoenoplectus triqueter. Next base: position 31,139 of record CAXKVV010001531.1, read on the forward strand.
GAAGTGAATTTTCCCATTTATTTTTTGCCCAAAACATACCAATAAATTCAGTGCCAATTAATGTAAGAAAATGAAATAGTTAACAAAGCAGAATTAAACCCGTGGAGAAATTTAAAAAGAAAACTCACACCATAATGCTTATTGGTTCCTCTCTATACATTATCCTTTTTTTTGAATAAACCTCTCTGTACATTATCCTTCTTTTCTTTTAACAAACCTCCCTATACATTATCAAATATATGAATTTCACAAACAACCTCCTAATTATAATACTTTTGTCCTTTGCATCTATCTAGCATCAAGTTCTGTGATTGATTCTGAATTTTGTGAAACCTGACCTGAGTCAGATGTATGGCCACTTACACCTCCCGGCTTATGGCGTACA
>CAXKVV010001532.1:0-30673 GCA_964058805.1 Schoenoplectus triqueter
AAGAAGGAATTAACATTTGGAACATTACATGCAATTACAACAAATACTTCTTAAACATCACAAGTTACAACAGCTACTAAGCTTATGGTCTTTTGAGTCTTTATTCTTTAATTAAGAAAGGGCAACTCTTGAATCAAAGCTTCCAAGAATAAGCTTCATTGATTTTCTCCCTATTCACAAAACAGATAACAATATAATCTCTTGAAGAAATAAAATGTAAGAAAACAATATCCATACCATCCATCTCATCTTCAAGGCCCACTGCAAGTGCTAGCTTGGGCATCTGCCGCCTCCATGAGAAACTCACAACAATCTTCCTATACAAGCCAATCTCTTCCCTCAACACAATGCCGAAGGTCACGACCAGCTGTAAGAAGGCGTGCGCATCAGCAGGTTTTGACCCCTCAACCCCACCACGTGCCTCCAGCCCGCCCTTCCATGCATTGGCCATCTCTCTTGCCTTTTCCCTCATGAGCCGTGGTACCAGTGGCCTGGTAGGTCCAAATTCTGGATCAGCCACAACAGGCTCAAGGGACTCAAGAACCAGTACACACGCCCATGCCACGTCATTTGGAGTCTTGACCTGTATTGCAAGTTGAAGGTTTTTATGTATACAGGACTGATAATTTGCTCCTGTTGTGTTAGGAGAAATATCATGAAGGAAGATAATAAACATCTACATAATCAAATTTGACAGCTATAGCATTTTCAAAGAGCTTATTTTTTTTTTGAAATAAATAGGGCTTCCATAAACCCTGGCATATATTACTTTTTATATCCTCTTTCGGGATTTGAACCCGCACCACTCCGTAGAGAGGCGAGATCTATTACCATCTGTACTAGGCCTGCAGTTCTTTCACAGCGCTTGTTAGAATTGGATAATTATGGATTATCCAAAAAAAGAATCTATATTACTAACAAATGCAAAAAGAGCAAAGGAATGCATTAACTTCATGAAAAAAAAAGTTAAAAGGGAGAATAATTCAACACAACCATATAATTAACACTAATAATGCAGGTCATTACTGAATTAGTGTGCTATTCATTACTAGTTATGGCCTGCAATTCAGGTTGTATTAGCTTAGTTTCATTAAGTCAGGGTACCAAGTGTTCAGCAACAAATAGCAAATTTCAATTAAGTTGATTCTCAGGCTAGAGATGTCATTAGACAACTCATCTCACAGGAAATAAAACAAAATAGACATTTTCCAAATTACCTCTCTTTTATCCGCAGGGAAGATGACACACATTGCATCCACTACAAATCTCGCCGGATCAACGCATTTTTCAAGCGCCAATGGGACCTCAGTGCGAAGCAAATCTGCCTCTTTACGCTTAGAAAGTACCAGATCCAAAAACCCGCTCGAATCCATCTTGGCGCAGAGATATTTCAGCTTTTCAGCAAGTTCAGCCACTTCAGAGCCCTGATCGGACTCAACCAGCTCAATAGAAGATCTACGGCGTTTCTCCACGGTCGATATTGCGAGATCAACAGATGAATCAATCGAGATTTCACGACGACGAAGAGTGTCAAGAGCCCGTTTGGTGCGAACCTCAAGGACTCGACGCTTAGACTTGAGAGATTCGGACTTTTGATCGAGGCCTTTCTCTAGAGAAGTGAAGTGGTCAGAGAGCTCCTTCCATAGGAGGGTACAGGTGTTGATCAGTTCGCGTTGTTTCTCTAGTGCTTCAAAGCTCGCCTGCACCATGGAGCTCGTCACAGGCGAGGCCATGGCGATAGAGATGGAGAGCCAAGGTTTGAAGGTTACGAGGCGAAACCCTAACCCTAGCTGTGAAGAGAGAGGAAAGGGAAAGTAAGAGAGAGAGAGAGTAGACAGAGATAGAGAGGGAAAAGAGGAACGGGAGAAAAGTGACACGATAAAAAGGTAGAGAACGATGGTGGACTGAAGTTTTGTATCTGGACCTGAAATAGAACGTCATGCATGTACTTTAATCACTGTAATGTGGGTCCTACTTGATAGTGGGACCTATAAGCAGTCTAAATCGGTAAGTAAACGGGGGAGGGGGGTGCAATGAGCTGATTAATGCGTCCAGAAATGTTTACGAAAAGAAATGGAGGCAACAAATGGCGGGAAGCCGCGTGGTGGTCGCGCACTGTAAAGTGGAAAAAAAAGGTTCGGTAAAAAGATAATAATAAATACGATTTATCTTGCCGCCGCTTGTATCCAAAAATTGGGAGGAGTCTTGTAGACGTTTAAACGTTTCTGATGGACAGCAGACGCGAGTCGAGAATGGAAATTTAATTGATGCATTTATTATGTTCTTTTCAATTGCGTTGTTTTATCTCGGTTATCAATATAACGTGTATTTGTTTACATTAGAAATTCAAGGAGAAGAAAATGTTTTATTCGATCATTAGTAGCAGTTGCTCAATTAACAAATTATAAGTAAAAGAGTTCGAATATATTTGCTTGTAATTCAATTAAATTTATTTTATCATTATCATTATTACTTTATGTAATTACTTAATCATTATGGTTATTTTAAGTATTATTTTAATTATTATAATTAATAATATTATATTATTATTATTATTATTATGAGGTTACCAATATTATTACTAATTAATTATCATTAAAGTTTTTATTTTATCATAATTAATTATTATTTTAATAGTAATTATAACAATAAAGATAACAACAACACTAATAATAAAATGATGATGATGATGATAAACATAGTAATTACAATAACAACAATCATGATTATTATTACTATTAATCATGATCATGTCACCACCTCCTCTTATTATAATTATTAATTATGTTATTTTTATCATGTTCATTATTATTAATCTTATCACGAGATATTTTAGTATGATGATATAAATATATATACCTTTAAGTTTTAAATTGATCAACCAAACAAAAATATCTTATGGTATCATAATTTTATATAAAAAGTTATGTTTCCTTAACTTTATAATTCAACCAAACATGAGCAATATTATATATATATATATATTAATTTGTACATATTATACTATAAACTATGTAATATATAATAAAAAATTAAAATATCTAATATAAATAATAAATATTAATAATTTAATGAACTAAATAAGTCTAACAAATCAAAAAAATTAAGTTCAAATACGACTCATTAATATAATGAGTTTAATAAGATGGCTTATTAATAGCTCAATCTATTAATGAGTGAGTTAATAATAAATTTATCTCAAATAAGTCACCTACGAGCCTCAAACTTCGAGTTTATTTGCCAGTACTAATCTCGCCAGAGATATTTTCATCGAAAATAAAAAAAAATGTCAAAGATAATCATTGGGAAGGAAATATTCTTTAGTGAGGATTCCTGTCTGTCTCACGAACAAAATGAATGAAACAAAGAACATAATTAAGACCAAAAAAGGTATATCTCCGTTTCAGGAAACCGTACATGAAAGCGACTGCTTAGATCATTATATCAGAAATGAATGCTAAACGAGAAATATCAGCATTTAATTGCGTTTATGTAAACATTCAACTACAACCTTCTCCGCACCTGTAACTTGTCTGATACTATTATTCGCTAGCTATTCTCTGTATAATATATGAGGGAATAAGTTCTCCAATTTATGACTACCATTTTTGCCCAGTACACAAAAAATTACAGAGACAGACGCCAATTATACAAAACAAATTAATTAATCAATCTACGGGTTTGTCAAAATAACGGACGACAAATAATTAAATCCTATGGTAAAGCATTCTCGCCGCACAGTACGTACGTATAAACAGTATGTCATTTTGAGGAGGAATCTATTTGCGCGAATCTTGAAGCAAGACGCAGATCTTGAGAATTGTTTATTTGCCCGTCAAAGTGCCAGACTCTGATTCTGCATAAATATGTGCATCGTGCAGCACTTGATCATGCCTGTCTTGTTACTCTTGTATAGTGCGGTCTCAGTGGGCACATAAAGGGACAGACAATTTTATATACAAGTCCAAATATATATATATATGATTTTTTTATTTTTATTTTTTTTATTTATTTGACTCCATTGTCAGGATTGTCAAGATAACCATTGTCAAGTGATCCCTTCCCTTAATAGATTGACCTTTCACAAAAAAGTTAAAAAGCAAAATATCTCTTCGTTTTAGGGCTGAAATCTGTTATTCTGTTCGTATCTTTTTTAATAACATAGGTATAGAGATATATTTTTAATAGCAGTACGATCAAATCACTTAAAAAAAAATTCACTCAAAAATGTGTTGTACAATGAACCCACTCAATAAGTCTTAAGAACAAATAAGTAGTCAAGTTATTGAGAGTGCATAAGAAATTATCCCTAGTTAATTTGGATGGTTGGGTTTGGAGTGGCAACAGTTTTGTAATTTGCATGAGTACTACCTCGGATCAGTAGTTGAATGCAATACTCGCGAATTATTTGTGAAATATTTGTTTTTCATCTATAGTCGGATGTTTCACGAATAATTCGTCAGTTTAATATACAATGCATTTTTTGAGTAAAAAAAACGTTTTATTTGCGAATTATTCAGCAAAAAAAATTATATATAATTTTATTATTTTTAATATTTTGTCAATATAATATATATTTTATTTATATTATGTGAAACGAATTATTTCCGTATTATATCCTAACATCAAATTTTTGATCTCGCCGAATATTTCCCGAATCATGAATTTATGAATGGAGCGAGGAAAGTAGGAAACTGTAATGGCCTCAAAAGGCCTGTTATAGGCGTACATGATTTATTTGATCGGAGAGAAAATTGGAATTTGTTCTGACTTTTTGAAATTATATAAAGATTTTATATGCTGGTTGTTTATATCCCATAGTGCAAAATGATGGTAGATTATTTTTAAAAAATGTTTACTTTTTTTAAAAAAATAATTAGAGGATTTAACAGACTCAAAATAGTTCATGGTATTTTGTAATAAGTTTGAAAAAAAGAAAAGTGCGTGTTATATTATTCGAATTGGGGAGCGTGCTCTCATATTTTCGCTTTCAAAGGAAAAAATTGAAGGGAAGTCGAGTGGAGAATTTATCATCTATGGCACTTTACAAGATGCATTGCTCAACGGGGGCGGAGGCATGATTTCCATGAATGAGGTCAAATATATTTTATTTATTTAATAATTAATTTTGTAATATCCAACTTATTAAAATATAATAAGATAATTATTTGGATGTTTTCTTAAAATAAGAAATTATAGGGTTGAAATTGTAAAAGGATTAAATAAATAAATAAAAGAAAATAACACGTTACCTTGTTCTTTCCTGCGGGGTTCATGCATGCTAAGGCGGTAGTCTCTCTTCCTGTCGGATAAAAACACAGGAAGAGAGAAAAAAAACGGAGACAGAGGAATCAAAAAGAAAAGAAACCATCGGAAATTGAAAACAGAGAAGAAATAGAGAAATGGAAAAGAAGCAATAAGTGCAAGGTTCAGAGATATAGGAATCAGATCCGATAAGGTAATACCTCCCCCTTTAACTTCTATCCATTGATTTACATCTAGATTTGGACAGCTTTTTTGTATGCTTTTATCATGTGTTTGTCTAACCATGTGATCTATCCGCGTAACGGATTATACTATATGCTAAAATGGGTATGGCTATTAGTTGCATAATCACAGTGAATGAAGATTGCATAGAAAATCAATTGCCTGATCATTTATGCTCTTGCTTCTATAATTTTGTTGTTGAGGTTTTGAATTAATTTTATTTCCATTCATTATATTAAAAGTTACACAGATTATTAGATACTTTTTTTTACAGCGCATTAATCTTTCTCACCCACCAAAAAGAAAATTCAAGAAATCTTACTCCCCTCGGCTACACTCTCTTTACCTTTTTCATCTTCCTCGCTGGCCTTATACCGCCCGTTTGTCTTTGCTTCTCCTTCGCCGTCTCAGCAGCACTGGGAGGAGAACACCACAAGACCCCTACAACGTCTCCCGGTCACTGTCAGTGTCAGAGCGCACAACTCCGACGGGATTGGAAATCTTTGTACCTCAGCTCCTCTTCAGTTTCCCCTTCGAGGATTCCATTGTCAAGTTTTATTCTTTGCTTCAGAATTTTTATTTTACTGTTGTTAAAGGAGTTTGGTCTAAGTTTCTCAGATTTTGAAACAGATTGAAGTTGTATTGTTCATAGATTTTTTTTCTCTCATCAAAATTGAAGTTGGTTTATCTAGAATTCAAGTGAAAGGATTATTTGGCGAGCCAAAACCAGTTAAAGACTAGAATATAGTAAACAAAAAATTTTACTTGGCGAGACAAGACCAGTTCAAAATTTTACTTGGCGAGAAAAAAGAAAATGCTAATTTACTCGATGAGCTAACTGCACAAAAGAAAGCTACAAGTGAGAATGAAGCAGGTAAGAAAAATATTATTTGTGCCCCTGTAAAAACTTGAACACCATTTATGCATGTTTGAAAATGAAACATCTCAGACATAGCCTTTGTCTTTTCCTAATAGAAAATTATCTGGGAAATAAAATTGGTTAATTACCACAACTCATTAGACATAACAAGTCCCAAACAAGATTGAAGGTGGTACTAAAATTTGGGCAATATCCCTGTAAAAGCTGTCCAATTGGCATCTTTTTTCCAACCCTTGATGCTTCTTGAAATAAGAAGAAAATTAGTAACAGTAATGCAAATATATTTTAAAGGGATTTGGGGATGTGGGGTTTGTTCAAGTACTTTGAAGAAAATTACTGTTATTGATGAAATATAGAAAGCATTCTTCTTGAAACGCAGCTTATAACGAGCTGAGCTAGGGAAAAAGTTTAAGCATGTAACAAATGGAATATTTTTAAACTCTCTTAGACACTTAGAATTGATTTGTATAGGTTCGAATGCTCAATTCCTGCTGATATGTCAGCAGATGGGTCCCAGGAGGCCTCAACATCCATTTTGGTGAAAGGAGTGGCCTCAATTGATAATTTATTTTATATTGATTTACACCTTTCTTTTATAGTGATCTAATCTCTGGATTGGATTCTTTATTCTGATGAATACAGTGTCATCTATGGTCAGACTTCTTTGTGACTTGGTGCAGCCAATGCCATCCTGCACTTTTTAATCTATAATTATATCTTTTTGAAAATTCTTTTGCACTCATATTCACGTATATTGGGTACAACTTACTAGCAGACTATATATTTCTGACTGTTACCCTACCTATTTATCCTACTATTTATGTTTAAGCAATTCCATATTATGTAAATCCTAAGATTCCAATCATGAATTATATCTCTCTCTGAGTGCATTAAACAATTAGCTGCAGCAAAATTAAAAAAACATGACCTTCAGCACTCTTGACGGTTTACTAGCCTTCCAGTATCTTTAATTTGTAGGTCTTCCAGAAATATGGTTGAATTATGCGAACCAGTTCGCATATTTAGTGTTTACTTCTATCTGCAATTGCGATGCTGTCTTATATTCTTCTTGAAAAATTCTGGCGCATCTCTCTCCATGATTTTGTCATCTTTTGATTTGTAGGTCTTTTCACATCTTCATCCAATGACTATAATTTTTTTTTATTTGATCTTCAATGACGTGTGCTCTTTATATCATAGGTACATCATACAATTTTTTTATCACGTTCAAATGACAGTTAAAATATCAGCCTATGCTTTACTGCTAATTCAAAATATAATAGACGCCAACTTCAACAAAGCGTATAACCCCGCCGCGAAGTGCGGGTGCGCCACCCTAGTTAGATTAATTTACAAGTTGAATTTGGTATATGAGTCCATGGATTTGAAATCAGTAAAATTTGCACATGAATTAGTTTTGTCATATGAAGTTAATTAGATGTTAATAAATAGAAAACAGATTAAGGAACTAGACTGAAGATAACCCGTATATGTGGGTTGGTCTAGTATAATATTTTATGGTTTTGCACATATAAGCATATCTTTTGAATGGGCAATAGAAAGAGAAAAAGAAAAGAAAAGAAAGTCAAATTGATGGTTGTCATTACCATTTGAATAGATTTCTTGGGTCGATCCAAAGAACATCACATATCGAGTCATAAACCAATATCATTTCGTATCAGATAATCAGACTTCTTAATAACTTATATTTGATTATTATCTGTTGTTTTGATTGTTGATTTGACCTAAACTATGTTGATTGACTTTTGATTTGTTATATGGGTCGATGACCTAAAATACATGATTGCATGAACTATCTGAACTGATTAAATTATACATGACAGTACATGTTGTAAATTAATCCTTTCGTACTCTAAAAATGAGAGTCCACACAATCTAAAGGGTTGTAAATGAAAGATGGCTCTGTGGTGTCCTTCACTTATCACGATGGACACGGTGTGTGATCTTCTCATGTCTATGCATAATTGATTAAAATATAATTGTTAAATGATAATTACATATTTGATATATAATAAAGTTATATTTCATTTTAATTATTTTGAATTGAATTATTTTGCATATATGTTATAGAGAAGTTATGTCGTTAAATAATTAATTATTAAGCTTCATAGCTGATTCTATTTTGTTTTTGTCTCTGTTGTTTTTTTATTTTCTTTTGACGATGTAGGTTGCTGACCGTCGGATGGATGTAGAAGATACTATTTTCGTAGCATTTCAGACTGAGACATTACAAATTTAGTACTATTTTATTATCTAAAAATAGTTGTATTTCTTTTCCGCATCAATACAAAAAAAATGATTGTAACTTTTTAAGAGAAACTTTGTTTAATTTTGTTATTTTTGTAAGTTTCATTCTTATTTTCTTTTTATTCTCATAATTTCAGTTTATCGCGCGATGCTTTAGTGATATTTTTTTTAAAAAAAGTTCGTTAAGTGCGATTCAGCAAAACTTTTTTAAAATAAAAATCTTTTACGGAGGGATTTTTAAGGGATTAACATTGAGTATTGTTATTGTTAGTAGCTTCCATACGTTACTACTAGTTTTTCTCTAATCTGCTAGTTGGAGTCGCAGTCGCGGTCAACATATTAGAATCTGCGTTTAGAATCTGGTTACTGAGCTGATACGATTCCAGTGATCAGTCGCTCTTGCGCTGAATGCGTGAATCGAAATTATCGAACCAAAGCTGAATCGAACCAAAGAGGGGCTCTTGACCGGAGCCTGGCAAAAAAAGAGGGGAGAGGAGGAGAGAGAGAATCGGAGATGCGCAGTGCTCCATTCGCCGTCTCGGCCTCTTCTTCCCTCTCCCTCCCCCGTCTCCAATCCTTTCTCTCCTCTCGCACCACTTCCCCCAGCCTCTGCCATCGTGAACCCACCTGCTCCAATTTTCCACCGATCTCTACTTGCGCCAGCCAAACGAGCACGAATCTTCTCCCATCTCTCTCGCCTGAGATCGTGGTGCGGGAAGCTCGAGTCGAGGATGCGTGGGAAGTGGCAGATACGCACTGTAGTGCCTTCTACCCCAACTACTCCTTCCCCGTTGATATTCTGCTCAGGCTGAATCGTTTTATTGGGATGCTGTCTGGCTTGTCGGCCCCACCTGGGTGCATGATGTCGTGTCTCGTAGCTGTCAGGTGCCATGAGCTCAGACTCGGTGGTCTTGATACGGTGCTTGGGTTTAATCGAGGTTATGTTGCTGGGGTTCTGACAATTGACACTAATGCAGAGTTTCTTCCTCGCAAGGGCCCTTACAAACATCGAAGGTACATCCTCAACTCTTTCTGTTTATAGTGTTAATTGCTTTATCTCCATTCAAAAGAATAAGTGAGGAAAAAGACGTTTCACAAGTAATTGATTTCCTTACCAATTGTTGTGATGTTCAATCTTTACTTCTTCCACTGATGGTTAATATTAGAGTGATTTCTGTTTGTGAAATAAACCTTTTTTTTAAAGAATACTGATGTTTTTTTTTGTCTAGCAAATAAAGAATAGAGTGCAACTTTAGATTGTTACGAGCAACAAATCAAGGCCAAACAACTAGTTAAACTGACTGATATATTTTCAGATAAACTTGATATCTAAATCTGGAATACTGAAAGTATGCTGTTACATTCTGAACTGCCACTACTTCGTTAAATTTTGAGTTCTTTGTTGATGAGTTCTCAAGGAAAAGCATTTAGTTACATTTTAGAGGAGATGTATATTCTGAGTAAAGCATATTTTAATTCAATATGAGCAAAGTATATTATGATTCTTGATATCGCATAGCATTGACTAGTCTGGCATGCAGATGCTTAAGTTACTGTAAAATCCAGTAACCAATGGCGATCCTTTGATAGACTATGTTATCTGTGAAGATCACCAAATAAAGACCGTTGTATTTTATTGTGGCAATGAGCATGTTAAGTCAGGTTGTAATCATATTGTGGGCATCATCATTCAGGAAAGACTCGTTTGGCGTTTGCGTCAATTGAATTGGGGTTTGGGTCAATTCAATGTTTTGTTTAACAATTTGATTCTAAGAGTAAAGATAACGTGAGTTTAAGCTCATAGAACTCAAAAAATATATTAAATCATTTCAAAATTTGATTTATCATGCTCATTAAATTTTTCATATGAAAACCTTGTGGGCAAGTATTGTACGATACGAGATATATATCACATGATTCAGTACGAGTCATATCGTTAACGAGACAGATCGTACCTATGTATCACAAGCGTAGTGAATCGCCAGAATCACAACGATACAGACGAGCAACACGTGTATCGTATCGGATCGTTAGTATTTTTGAGTCTCAATCTGAGCCATCAGGAGTCGTCTTTTCCCTCATTTATGAGACCTTTTTGTGCGCTGAGAGAACCCTAGACAAACCCTTCACTGAGTCAACCCGTCAAGAGCTTAGCAGAGAAGAATGAATCGCTACTGCCAAGTGTGTTTCGTAAATATCAGAAAGTTTAAAGGGAGGAGGTAAGTCTGACTTGTGGGGCCACCGTAAGAACCTCACACTTTAATAAAAAAAAAAATTGTTTAAAGGAAGTTGGACTGTGGACTGTCAATTTTTTATCCTTATTGTATTTTTTTTATTGCGATTTTTTTCTTTTCAATTTTAGCTTAGTCACATTTAATTTTCAATGAAATATTTCATAACTTCTATTTACTTTTATACTTTTATTATAATTATTGTTTAAATTTTATTTTTTAAATAAAAATAAGTGAGAATATAAACAATATTGAACAAAACTAAATAGTTTTCTAATGTACGACTTATTAAAAAATATTTATATTGAATTTATATATATATATATATATATATATATAGTGATGCTATGGTGCTTCGCGAAGCACAAAATCTTTTATGCTTCGCGTCCGTATCTCGAATTTCAAAGTTCAAACGGTCGATCCAAACTGTTGAACATCATCTTCATATTGAAATATCCTTTGAGATCAAATTTTATATTTTTTTGCTATTTTTTAGATGGGTACAAAATCGCCAGTTTTGGATGGTGCATAAATTGTTAGATCAGCAAACTTTGTACCCATTTAAAAAATAGCAAAAATTTCAAAAAAAAATATAATTTGATCTCCAATGATATTTCAATATGAAGATGATGTTCAACGGTTTGGATCGGCTGTTTGGACTTTTAAATTCGAAATACAGACGCGAAACACAAAAGATTTTGTGCTTCGCGAAGCACCATAGCATCACTCTCTATATATATGTTTGCCTAGTTGTATTATTATTTAATTTCTAAAATAATATATATTGAATTTATATAATGATTGATTGAAAGAATGTATTTTTGTTAATATTTTAAGTTACTGATTAGTAATGTGTGTCCATAATAGAAGTTGTGCTCATATGTATAATGCATAAATTTTCATATAGTGCTAGTATAATCCATAAATGTAATAAAACATTATATTATTATTTAATTTCTAAAATAATATATATTGAATTTATATAATGATTGATTGAAAGAATGTATTTTTGTTAATATTTAAAGTTACTGATTAGTAATGTGTGTCCATAATAGAAGTTGTGCTCATATGTATAATGCATAAATTTTCATATAGTGCTAGTATAATCCATAAATGTAATAAAACATTATATTATTATTTAATTTCTAAAATAATATATATTGAATTTATATAATGATTGATTGAAAGAATGTATTTTTGTTAATATTTTAAGTTACTGATTAGTAATGTGTGTCCATAATAGAAGTTGTGCTCATATGTATAATGCATAAATTTTCATATAGTGCTAGTATAATCCATAAATGTAATAAAACATTATATTATAATGATTTTCAAAAGATTTTTTTTTTCACTACATGTTTTATTAGTTGTTTTAACTCATTTTAAGATAAATTTAGTGTATCTTGATGATGTGATACACGATACACAATACGATACAAAATACAACGATTCACGAAACAAATTACGATTCAACATCTATGCTTGTGGGCAGTGGCAGTACCAATGCTGGTACCAGCCGGCGCCGGGACACCTCCTAAATCCACTAAGGGCCTATTCGGTGGTGTGGGTATAGGTGGGAATGAAAATGGTTTTAGATTTTTTTTCCTGAGTAGTGTACAGTATCCATTTTGATGTAAATGGGAATGGGTTGAATTTCCCAAATGTATACTTAAAAAGTATGTTCCCTTGGGTAAAAAATAATTCACTTGGACTTAATTTTTTTCTTCTCAACATTTTTGGGAATGCACTTGTTGGTAACATGAAAATGAAAATCCAAACCCAAATCCCTTTGGAATAGGGGTACTGAACAGGCCCTAAATGATAAAGCTTTTCCTTGGTGCAGTGAAAAATAAAGTTTCTCTTGACCCAGACACTCTATAGCCTTGGTTGGACGCCTCGTACCATTTGTTTCTGGTTTCGCCCCTGCTTGTGGGATACAAAAATTTGATGTGTTTTGAGTTTTTTTTGTCACTATTTTCAATTTTTGAAAAATCACATCTAAAAATAATAACAAAATATTTAATGTTTGCACACCATTTTCAAATATTTAAAATAGTGACTTAAAAAACTCAAAACATTTCAAATTTTGTATCCCACGAGATTTTCATATAAAGAATTTAATGATCATAATAAATTAAAATTTGATGTACTTTTTGAGTTAAGCACGCTATCTTTGCTCTTGATTTTGATATATATTTTCTAAACAGGTTTTGTTGCTGCATATTTTTTTTAGGGTGCAGGTGTTGTCTTGCCATGTTTTGAAACTGGTTGGATTTGAGCAAAAAGCAGATTTTATGTTAATCGGGTCACTGGTAGTGTATTAAACTTGTTTTCTGTATTTTTAAAGTGTTATCTAGCATAAAAGATTCCCTGAGCCCTCTTATCATTATCACCGGACCTCATCTCCTCTCCATTGTGTGTTTGTCCCTGAAGGCTTTAATTTAATTTTGCATCTGGCAAGTCTAATCCAACTTTAATTACAGGAAAGGGATAGCATATATATCAAACGTTGCTGTTAGGGAAGAGGACAGGAGAAAGGGGATAGCAAAAACACTGGTTGCAGGAGCAGAGTCACTCGCTCGTAGCTGGGGCTGCCGCTCCATTGCACTACATTGTGATGCAGAAAATATTGCAGCAGTCAGACTTTACAAAAGCCAAGGGTTTAGATGCATCCGGGTCCCAGAAAATGTACAGTGGCCTAAACCCCGAGCCGTACCTGGGACCCGTTTCAACTTCATGATGAAGCTTTTAACAAATAAAAATGTGACCCTTTGATCTTATAATGGGATATATGGTTATTGGTCCGAGTGTTTGTACTTTGTACAAATTGTTTCCTGTATAGGTATGCAAGTTATATTACACTATTACAGTACCGTTTTTTATTTGAATGCAAGTTGATAGCTTTAACTGTAATATACACCCTGTTATGTTATTGGAGGACTGTACTGCATCAACATTTTCTTTCCTTTTCTTTCAATTTGCAGTTGCTAGCCTTGAAACTTGATTGTTCAATAATCTGAATTTCAAAATTTTCAATTTCAGTGATGCCCTCACGCATGACCTGGTTCATTTGGTAGTTTCCATTCCACATCCGGTCTAGACTGAGTTTCAAAACCCTGTTTAAAACCACAATTTGTGAGGGCATTTTTATTTCTTTTAATGTGGAGTATTCCTATCAAGCGTAAATGAGTGAGCCCGTCAGTTTTCTGCCAAGCAAGCTGCAGATGGGCTTGTGTGAAACAGGGAAAAAGAAAACGGTAGTAGGAGCAGTAGCGCCGATTTTTTTAATAATAACAAAATAAAAATATGAAGTAATGCAGTATCCGTTGAGTTTTGACGAAAATAACAAGTTTTTCATCCGCGTTTCCGTCTCGATCACATCTTTTCTTCGGCCTGTGTGCCTTATCTTTTCCTTTATATTATAATTATATTATGATTATGATTATGGTTATGATTATGATTATGATATTATGGTTATGATTATGGTTATATTATTATATTATTATGATTATTATTTGATTATGTTGTATTATATTATTATATTATGATTATATTATTAAAATTATGATTATTTATTATTTATAATGATTATGATTATGATGATTATTATTATTATTACTATTATTGTTAAACTGTCAAATTTAATTTAGTAGTAATGATTAAAAATAAATGATCAATCCGATATATATATATATATATATATATATATATATAATTAGGCTATGGTGCTTTGCAAAGCACGAGAGTGTTGTGTGCTTTGCGTTCTATTATTAATTTTATGTTAGAAATGATCGATCCAAACCGCTCAATCTAATCTCCATATCAAAATCTATTAGTAAACCAAATTTTATATTTTTTTGAATTTATTTGCTATTTTTTTGGATAGGGAGAAAACCGTCATTTTTGGATGAACCAGAATTCTCAGATCAAGTCATTTTCCCCTCATTAGAAAAAATAGTAAACAAATTCTAAAAAATATAAAATTTAATTTACTAATACATTTTAATATGAAGATTAGATTGAATAGTTCGGATTGATTATTTCTAACTTGAAATTAAAAATAGAACGCAAAGCACACAACTGTTTTGTGCTTTGCAAAGCACCGTAGTCAGACTCTCTCTCTCTCTATATATATATATATTCCTATATAAATTAAATAAATAAAATCAATAACAAATTACTATTTATTAATGACTAAATAAATAATCAATAATAATAATGAGATTTGAATAAATTAATCTGAAAAAACTTTAAAAAATTTACTAATAGAAAAATATCTGTAGACATGTTGTCGAGCTTAAATATTGATTATGTTTCATTTCTTATACATTCTAATTGTAGTTTGATGGTCTAATAAAAATCATTAAATTATATCATTTTAATTTGTATAGAATTTCAATAATCATTGGTAGATTATCAAAATGATATTTTAATTCCATAATCATTTGTAGATTATTACAAATTTTCAGTTTGCTTATTTATTTAGTCATTAATAAATAGTAATTTATTATTATTTGTTATTAATTTCATTAACTAATTTAAAAAATATCAAAAAAAATCAAAAAAATATAAAATTTGATCTCCAAGGATATTTCAATATGAAGATGATGTTCAACGGTTTGGATCGGCCGTTTGAACTTTTAAATTCGAGATACGGACGCGAAGCACAAAAGATTTTTTGCTTCGCGAAGCACCATAGCATTACTCTCTCTCTCTCTCTATATATATAAAGGTAGACTATTGTGAAAACGTTTGCATTTCAGCTGTTATAAAAACGGATCAAAAATTATATTTTAAAATCATAAAAATTTGAATTTATGGTTTCCATTAAATTTTTCATATAAAAACCTTGTGGGATACAAAAATTTGGAGTGTTTTGAATTTTTTAATCCACTCTTTTGAATTTTTGAAAAAATAGCTCTAAAAATAATAATAAATATTCAATGTTTGTGTTGTTTTTTCAAAAATTCAAAAGAGTGAATTAAAAAACTCAAAACACTCTAAATTTTTACATCCCACAAGGTTTTCATATGAAGAATTTAATGGAAATCATAAATTAAAAATATTGAGATTTTAAAATATAATTTTTGATTCGTTTGCATATCGACTGAAATGCAAACGTTTTCACAATAGCCTATCTCTATATGTATATATATATATATTGGATTGAAGTTGCCTTTAATAATTTATTTTTAGTCATTGCTACTAAATTAAATTTGACGGTTTGACAATAATAGTAATAATCATAATCATTATAAATAATAAATAATCATAATTTTAATAATATAATCATAATATAATAATATAATATAACATAATCAAATAATAATCATAATTAGGATAATAATAATCATAGTCATAATCATAATAATATAACCATAATCATAACCATAATATCATAATTATAACCATAATATCATAACCATAATCATAATCATAATATAATTATAATATAAAGGAAAAGAGAAGTCACGCAGACCAAAGAAAAGGTGGGGTCGGGACGGAAACGTGATTTCCGTCCGGGTGACGGAAACGTAGATGGAGGCCTTATTAATTTCGTCAAAACTCAACGGATGTTGTTAGATGCGTTACTTCATATTTTTATATTATTATTATTAAAAAAAAATTGACAGTAGCAGAGCTTGACGTCCATAGTTTGAATTTTAAGAGGGAGCCAACCATTATAATTATTGGACTTAATATAATTTTTAACCATAAAAAAGGTTTTATATAATTTGTGGATTGCAAGGGAGGGCTATAGCCCGTTTTTTTACTGCAAAGCTCCGCCACTACTAGGATTTAAGTTATTATCGGAATCCACTATTATTTTCTTAGCTTAGTGTGATGTGGAATTAAAAATAAAATGTCAAGCAAAAGACTGGAGGAAGAAAATTCATCCACCGTGATCTAAGAGGCTTGACGTTGCAGTATTGCATGCTTAAATCCGACGAGGAATCAACAATTTTTAGCGAGCTTTTGTTTACTGCTGTTGAAAGCCTCTCCATACTTTGCTTCAAAAAAAACAAAATTTATTCAGTATAAATTGAAAATAACAATGTCTTTTTAATAAAAAAAAATCTTACAATAAAGTAAAATTGGAACATAGATGGTCTTTTAAAAATTTTAAAAAATGTAATCGTATGAACGTTTCGAGAAGGAAATACATACATTTAAAATTCCAAATCTGTTTGTAAAATATAAAATTTTCTCTACACGCTTCTATTTAGGCTTTAACGTAACTTAAAAATAATTCATTGATGCAGAAATGCTCCGATTAGATTTTCTCTTTGTTATATGCTTGTAGTAATTTATTTGTAGGTTAAAACTTGAACTGTAATCGAAGTATATATTGTTAGATAAAAACAATATCATATCATGGAAATAAACAATAATATGAATTTATAATTTTGTACCTTGAGCCAGGGGATCTACATGATGCTGGGGTCAACTAGGTTGAAATTTAAAACTGTAAACGAAGTATATGTTGTTAGATAAACACAATATCATATCATGAAATAAATAATATTATGAATTTATAATTTTGTACCTTGAGCTTGGGCGGATCTAAGAGGTCAGTTAATTATGTATATTTTTTGAAAATATAAAAAAAATATAATGAAGAAAATTTAAAATTCTGATCTCTAAGCTAAAATCTGACTCTGTCCTATTTGAGTCATAGAGATGGAAGACTGCAATGCAAAAGTTCGACTCAAGTGTCGTCCTTTTGGGTCCGTTTGGCAAATTAAGGAATAGATTTGGAAGAGTGATAGAATAGTGTTTTTTTGGAAGAGTGGTAGAAGAGTGATATTCTTGACTATTTGGAAGAGTGGAAATATCATTTAGCAGTTGTTACTCAGAATAGTTAAAATATGAATAATTATGATACTAATAATAATAATAATAGTAAAATAATTATCATAATAGTAAGATAATAATAATAAAGTAATAAAAAATAATCATAATAAATAATAATATTATAATAGTAATATAATAAAAATATAAATATTATCATAATATAGTAATATAATAATAAAAAATTATGATTACAATCATAATTATATAACCATAACCATAATCATAATAATAATATAATCATAATCATAAAAATAATTAAAAATAATTATAATTATAATAATATAATAATAAATTAATCATAACTATAATCAATATATAATTATATAATACAACATAATAAAATAATAATAAAGTAATAAAAAATAATCATAATAATTAATAATATTATAATAGTAATATAATAAAAATATAAACATAATCATAATATAGTAATATAATAATAATAAATTATAATTACAATCATAATTTTAATAATATAATAATCATAATCATAATCATGATAATAATAATTATAGTCATAATCATAATAATATAACCATAATCATAATCATAATAATATAATAATAAAAATATAATCATAATCATAAAAATATTTAAAAATAATTATAATTATAATAATATAATAATAAATTAATCATCACTATAATCAACATATAATAATATAATATAACATAATAAAATAATAATAAGTATTAATAATCATAATCATAATCATCATAATATAATAATATAATAATAAATAATGTTGATCGTAATAATATAATAATAAAATATTAAAAATATATTTATAATAATAAATAATATAATAATGCTAATGGTAACGATAATATAATAACAATAATGATAATAATAATTTAATAATAATAATATAATGATAATAATAATAATAAATAAATAAATATTAATCATAATATTAATATAATAATAAATTATAATCATAAATGTAATATAATAATATAATAATACTAAATCATAATCATAATATAATAATATAATATAGTATAATCAAACAATAATCGCTATTCTGACGAGAGTTAATCCGGTATTCCACCTATAAGTTGGTATATCGGATTAGCATTATTATGTACTCTTCTACTTAGTCTAAAATTTATTTGGCAAATTAATTCGTCGGAATAGCTATTCTATTCCAACTTTTTACTATTCCATTGAGCGTCAAACACTTCCTTTAAGAATGATCTTCTCTCTCCTAATTATCACTAGTATTTTTTTTTAATTAAGAAGATGGATGGGGCTCTTCTCTATCTTTATACATGCAAAATAGACTAGTTTGTGATGGAGAAAGGGACCACTCCCTACGTCTTATAAAGAAGAGAGAAGCATGCATCAACCCATCAAAGAAACCTCCTCTACTTTAAGATCCATAAAACAAACGTTAAATGTGACAAAATTGAAACCCTTTAAAACTTGCGCTAGAGGATTCAAATTCACAGAAAGAATTTCCTTCCAAGCTGAGTATCTTGTAATTATTGAATAAGTAGAAACTTTTCTTTGATGGAAGTAATTAAGAAACCTTCATAGAGTCTCAAAACTCTTCTTTAGTTATTACTCTTTTTTTTAGCAAGCAACAAATAATGAGTGAAACATATAATTAATAAATGATTCTAATAAAATATAGTTCTTGACGACATCATATTTATATTTAAAATATATAAATTATGTCGAGGAAGTTATTATTTATTTCAAACTATAACTACTCTTTTTGTATTATGAGAATTATGGTGTACCACATTGTTATAATTTATTTTGATTTATTCATTTTGGAAATCATTAGAGCATCCACATCTCATTATCAAATTGATTGTCAAATCTCATTTTACAATTATCATTTGAATTTCAGATATGTAGATACTAGATAAAATTAGATAATTGTCTAAATTTGACAAATCATGTTATTTTAATAATTTTATTCTGTTAAGAGATGTCATTTTTGAAAAAAAATAATATTAATTTTATGACGTAATATGAAATTTTACTTTTAATTAGATAAGTCATGTTATTTTAATAATTTTATTCTAATAATTTTATTCTGTTAAGAGATGTCATTTTTAAAAAAAATTATTAATTTTATGACGTAATATAAAATTTTACTTTTAATAATTATGTGGATGCTCTTATATGAGGGATCATTTAATCGAGAAGTAGCTAACTTGAGTTTTAAAACTAATCAGTTAGTAGTCTCACATTGCTATCGATCTCGTGGCGTATTGCATGCTAGTTCAGTATGGACGGCCGACACGTGTACATTTCTCTTGACACCTCAGCTTCAGTCCGTAGGTAATCTCAGCCGAGCCTCCGAATTAATTGGCACAAATCTAAAGATATCTGTACAGCACTCTTAGTACAATATGCTACTAGAATTTACAATTAAAACATGATAACCCTGGTTTGCAAAGCAAGCGCTCTCCTCCTCGTTTCCCTCTTCTTGTCTTCTTTTCTCATCTCCAGTACCGACGCACTACTTTCCATAGACAAAGATAAGGAGGATCCAGAGGTGAAACTCTGCAAGCAGCAGTGCTGGTCCCAGCAGCAGTTTGACAAGGCTCAAAAGCAGCAGTGTGTTCAGGGTTGTGACGTGTATGGTAGGATGAAGAAAGAGATCGAAAGGCGAACACAGCCGGGAGTGACACAGGAGGAGCCCGAGCGCAAGCTGGAGCACTGCAAGCATGAGTGTCGGGTGAGCCGGCAGAGCGAGCCGGAGAAGCGGCGATGTGTGTGCCGGTGTGAGGAGAAGTACTGGGAAGAGATCAGTAAACCTAAAGAGGAAGGGGAAGAGATGTTTAATTATAGTTAATTAGGAGATTTAAGTACATTGTAGTTATGTGTTCTGTTACTTCTGTAATCACAGTATTACTACATATATAAAGATGTAACATTGGAAACATGGATTTTGCATTGAGGCTTAAACCTATGAATTTAAGTTAATATGAGAATTGATTTTAATAAATAGAACAATTATGACAATTATAATGATGCTTCTTTGCTCTCGGTGTGTATTTTAGAAAAAAAAAATGCAGCTAAAGAGTTTGATTAATAAACTGTGACGTTGATTGATACGAGAGAGACAACTAATTAGTAATTAGGACTATGCAAAGTAGTATTTCCTTGAAAGCCAGCGCACAAGACCCTCTCTGTAGGACGTGATAGCTGGAGCAACGAAAGATACCTTTTGAACCCATAAGAGGTACATACAAGATTTATCAAAATTTTCATAAATTATATGGTATGATGCAAACTAGGGTTTGAGATGTAAAAATGTCTTTTTATCCAACTTTAGTGGTATAAATGTAAATTTGGGATAATTAAGTTGCAATTGATGAATTGATGAAATATACGTATATAAATGTAAAATGATGTAAATTAGGAACAATTAACTTAGAATTGATGGAAATAATATTAAATTATTATTTTTATTGAAATATAGGGGTACAGATATAAATTAAAAATAATTAAGTTATAATTAATATAAATTAGAATAATTAAGTTAGAATTGATGGAATTATTTTTTTATCGAAATATATGGGTTGAAAATTAGGGATAATTAATATAAAATTAATTGAAATGTAGGGGTATAAATATAAAATAATATAAATTAATGATAATAATTAAGAATAGATGAAACTTATTAAAAAAATATTTTTATTAAAATATAAGGATATAAATGTAAAATGATAAAAATTAAGAATAATATATTTAAAATTGATGTAAGTGATACTAATTAGAGATAATAATATTAAAATTTAAAATTATTTTGAATGATCTGATAATTATTCTAGTTGATTTTATTAGAATATTTATCTAATGTGATGTAATAATTTTAAAATTATTGAAGATTGTCAAAATATGAGGGGGTGATATTGGTAATAGTAGGAGAGATGGAGATGCCATATCGATGCAGGATCATCATCGAGTACTCTGTCTGAGAGTACAAAATTATCGAGTTATTCTTTCTTACGTATTTTTTATGTTGATTATTGTATATGTTCCGTTGATATTTCAATAATTATTCTTCAAATTTATATATATTATATTTTGATCTCTTTAGTGAAAAATTTTAATTATTATCACCATTTTTTTTAAAAAAAATATAGAATGTTGGGGGATAATTTAAGCGGATAAGATCCTGAAAATGAATAATATCAGCTACAATTTTTTTGTGCTAGTAATTTTCTCTACTTGTCACGATCCGCGGAAAAGTAATACTATGTTTCGTAGGACTTTTAGAAGACTAAACCGTTATAATTGTCAATTACTTTTTCTCTCTTTTTTCCTGTTCATATGATATGACAGAACATATATATTTAATGTTAATCTCATCTCGAGATCCATCAACAGATAAAATAAATAATAATTAGATTTTTTTATGTTGATTCAAAAATTAATACAAGATCTTTGTTATGGTGGTTTTTGTTGTTCTTCAATTATTATTTTATATATGCGAATTTCTGGCAGATATATGTTTATTAGATAATAACATACTTTACCTGCACATGACATGATCAAATAATTTATAGAAAGCTCAAATATACTTGAGAGAGACTTGTCACGACTCACCCATATATAATCTTTTACCGATATATGCTCCTTTTTTGCTTATTAACTAATAACAATTTTTTTGTTTTCATGTAGCTAATTTAATTTAATGAAATAATTTATAGAACAAAATGCATATGAAGATCTTCTCATTTCTTCTATTTTTAAGCTTCCGAATAAAAATAAATTATTTAATTTGCTCATGCTTCACATGATGCGTCGCGACCATGAAGACATTGTTATGTGGGTAGGTCTCATGAGTGTCTGAAGAAAAGGTAAATCTACGTAACAATTAACAAATAAATTATTTCAGTTAATAATTAAGCACATATATATAATAGATATAAATACTCACATAATAGATAGTAAAGATGTACAATGAAATTTAAAAGGCTGCATCGTAAATGTACTTAATATTATTTATTTATTAATTTTCAATATAAATCGTAAAATTATTAATTGTTATAAATAAGTGTTATCTTAATATATGTCTCCTTTTTTGAGCGGAAATTATTTTCAAATGTGAATTTGATGTGTGATTGTATGTACTATAAGCATAGAACCACGCACGCGCATCTAGTAAATCCCAGAGAATGCCTTTATTTATATATTTTATAAGTTATGTAAACACCTATATATGTTAATTGAGGAGGATTCAATTACCATCATTTTGGTGTCACATCGGTGTCATTAAAATTAAATATTAAATAATTATTATTTAAATTCTTAAATAACAAAACTAATTGAAGGAATATTTTATAAATATTATCTTATATGTGTATACAAAAAAATATATCATTTCGATATTATTTATACAAGCATCAAGCGTTAATCAAATCAACGGACCAAATTTTATAATTTAGACACGTTACTTGATGGCTATTCAAATAAAGTTAATTTTTTTTTATTTTTCATATATATATAATTGAGATGATATAGAATACATCTAATGGTTCACATTTTTAAATTTATACATAAATAAATAAATAGGCACCATGGGCACCAAAAAAATGTTAATTGGATCCCTTCTCATGTTAATTATATATATTTATTATTAATCAAAATTATATGTTTTTAATTATTAATCGGCGTTAGAAACATCCTAGCAGTTCAATTGTCGGCGCAGCTTTTGATTTAGTGATCTTCTTCTTAATCCAGAATATATAAGCAAGAATCCCTCCTCCAAGGCCGCAATGCTTAAAAAAAACAGAACAGATTTAAGTTATGTAAAATTATCTTTTTTTTTAACAAGGAAAAACCAAAAAAAAATGTCAATGACATGAGTGCTAAAATTCATAACAAAAGATCTCACAAATTCGAAGGAATAAACTTATGTTTTATGATGTTAATAAAATTCATTAAGTGAGGTTGGAGTATAAAATACAAAAATTCCATTGATAAGATTGCATTTCTTATACAAATGTTTTTTTTTTACATTTTGCATTTAAAATTTATATAAGTATGACTTGCATATTAAATTTATTATTTTTCAATTTACTAAGCATAAAATTTTCAAATTATTCTTTTGAAAAATATTTTGTAACTTATATACATTTTGCGGTGATTCTTAGTTTCATCAATTTTTTTTTATCTACTCAGTTTTTGAAACGGCGGAATTGATTAAATTGTAAAACGAACTTAACAGTCTAGTTTGTTTTTGGGAAACCCAAATGATAAATTGTCTTATTTGATATTTATGGATG
The DNA here is from genome assembly GCA_964058805.1 of Schoenoplectus triqueter. Taxonomy (NCBI): domain Eukaryota; kingdom Viridiplantae; phylum Streptophyta; class Magnoliopsida; order Poales; family Cyperaceae; genus Schoenoplectus; species Schoenoplectus triqueter. The sequence goes on from CAXKVV010001532.1 coordinate 23,976, forward strand.
ATGCAACATGGGTCGGTTCCGCTGGAGGTAAAGTACAATTAAATTATTTATGATTGTTGCGTTGTTTCTATATATATATATATATATATATATATATATATATATATATATTTTGAAATACAGGTCCGAAACTTTCATCGATTTAATATGTAATGATAAATGATCACAAACGGTGATTGGAGATGAAAATAAATTTAGTAATCAGAATTACAGACTCAAAACAAAAAATGCTAAAATGACAAGCAAAAGAAAATTGCAGTAATTTCTATAATTGAAACTCCTTGAGAGAAGATATGTGCCTCCAATTAACATAGGCATTTTATGTTTAAAAGCTTGTGCACCTATCTAATTGATGACAAATATTTAGATATTGGGATACACTAATTTAAAGTGCTTCTTAAGTTTAGGATGTCTTTGTCTGTCTAACAGAAAAGTGCTGGCCCACAATAGGACGTATCAACATGAAATTTATTTTCACTTTTTCTATGCTATTGTTATGAACTAGAATATGTGCTGGATAATTTTTTTTTTACGATAAATCATAGCAGATGAATTGGTAAAAAGAAATATTTACAATTGCAAATAGTTGCAAAAATCATATGACAAATTTGAAGATGAAGTTCAAGCAAAAGAAAGTAGTTGATCACAAAGAATGATTAAACGACACCAAACAAAGATCATGAACATTACTTCCTCCAATTGGTGCTAACTGCGTCACATCTTAATTTATACCATATTGATCACGTTGTGAAATTAAAGAGAAAAACACAAAATCCTGACAAGTTGCAAAAGCTAAGTAAACAACTGAAAGTATAAAAATCTAACTTATAGACAGACTATTAATTAACAAAACTTTACTTCAAAAAATATTTGTAACCATATTGCAGAATCGATGTACAAGCCGATATATTCACAATGCAATTTTAAAATTTTATCATTTTTATACAGTTGTACTTATTTTTATCTCAATTAATTACACATGTTCAGCAAAATATTTATTTTGAAATTTGAAAATTATGGACAACTTATTAACATATTACTATATGGTAGAGAAGAAAGATGCAACAAAAGATTTTTATTGATATACATAAACAGTCCGTCTTAAATCACAAGTATTAGATAATAGTTTGTCGTAAAATGTTGAAGAAGTCAATTTTCCTCTATGATGTATGATAAACTATCTAAAAATATATTCTTGACCGGGAATTTCATAATTTTATGGAAAATTCCATGTATAATGCATATATTTTTTTTCTGATTATCAGGTCATGCAAAAACAGTTAAAAAGTGAAAACTGAATAACATAACATTCTCTTTAATTAAAGAATGAGTGCACATTTGATCAAAATCTATGTTGAAAGAAACTTTTGGTCACAAATAGGGCCGCAACAAATTGGTGCACTCCACCCAAAAAAAAATACCGGTGTACAAACGGAAGTGGAAAAGAAATCAAGGGGTATTCATATTAAAGGCACTGATTTTTTTAATACAATAATTAGATTAATCGTATTATTAATAATAATAATGATAAAAATAAAATTTTAATAGTAGAAATGACAGTAGCATCTTTTTTTATATTATATTTTATAATTTTGTTAAAAAAAAAGCACGCCAACTTTTTTTATATATTATATTTTATAATTTTGTTATAAAAAAAAAAGCACACCAACGGGAGTGACACACTTTCACTGGCGAAAATACACCTTATATTTCACAATTGCATCATATCTTAAAATATTAAGATGAAGGATGAAGATGAGGGAAAAAAGAAGACGTTATTGAGAGTGATGTCTTTTCAAATGCGTCAGTCAGAGTAGTGTATTGTTATTCTTAATAATAATTTTTTTATTATTAGTAATATGATTAATCTAATTATTATATTAAAAAATCAGTGTATTAAAGGACAGTGGAAAACTCTGAATTTAGCCCCACATGAAATGGCGTAGAAAAACTTTGATGACGTGTATACTCTCCTTCCCTGCTTATCAGCCTTTTAACAGAGGATTGATTCATATTATAACGTGCAGCAAATGTACACAACTATTGTTGTTTTGAGCTTTAGAAGTAAAAGGGAATTAGTTTCCTTTTATTTTTTTTTAAGGAAGTTTAACTGATAGCCAAATTAAAACAGCTCAGTCGCAATTACGCAAATTGCATCTGACTCAGCCAATTGTCATTGAACAACAGGTAATTATTCTCATACAACATTCACTGGGTTATTAAACACACACTGTCAAAGTAATACTCTATCAAAAGCATGCTCTATAGTAATTCTTACCAAGCCACCTGGACCCCTCATCGCAATTCTAACCTAGCGCCCAGTCAGAAGTCTTACTGCTCTAGAAATGTGGACTCAGCGAGGTCGATAGCTCGAGCTAGACCAGCTGCCTTATTTTCGCATTCCTGTTGTTCATCAGCTGGTACACTATCGGCAACTATTCCAGCTCCAGCCTGCAAATTCATGGGTCACAAAAATCAAAACATGACCAGACACAGAAATCATAAGAAAAAAGAAAGCAGGCTCAGGAAAAGTACCTGCAAGTGGGCCACCCACTCACGGCGCTGCTTGGTGTCCCCATAGGAATACATAAGGTTATAGGCCGACCCTGTTGGGAAGACTATGGTCCTCAGAGTAAGCGCAATGTCCATGTCCCCCATAAATGAAACCCCACCGAAGCCCCCACTGTACGGACCCCGTCTAGTGACTTCAAATTGGTCAATTAATTCCATGGCTCGCACCTGCCACCAATTGCGACCCAAGAGTGCAATAAATTTGCATAGGTTCAGCTTGTATATTTGATGTTTCCACATTAAAATGCTATAAACGAGGATTTGTTTCTAGTTTTTTTATGTCAGAGTAAGTCCAAAAACAGAATTAAATGCTAAGTGTTCAATATTAATTTTTTTAAGTTTAGCCATAATTACACTAGCATGCTGCAACATACGCAACCGGCACTAACACCCAAATGATATGTTAATGCTCTTTAATTTACATGTACAATGGGAAAACCAAAAAGAAACACAAAAGAACAGTCAATGGCCAGAAAAAATAGCACCAGTACAGTATTAATAGCATGGTCCTGCAAGTTTGCATTGGTTGTTGGTGGTGTACCATAATCTGGTATGATACTACCTCAGCCAACCGGCCACACAACTTGGTAAGATAACAGAAAAAAGGTAAATTACCTTAGGAGCCCCACTGACAGTTCCAACTGGCAGGGCTGCCCGCAGTGCATCCCAGCAAGTCAGACTGTCCATCAACTCCCCTGTTACCTGTTAAAGTGGAACATCAATGTAAATAAATAAATCATAGCGGTTCACTTGTTTTTGTTAAAAACAACAAAAGCTGACAAACTATTGAGCATACAGTGGAGCTGATGTGCATGACATGAGAATATCTTTCTATGTTCATCAATTTATCAACTTTGACAGATCCAGGCTTTGAAACCTAACACAAAAGAAAAAGTAGTTAATCAATTTTTCACAAGTAAAAGGTCCTTTGTTTCACCCATTTCATCTAACTCCTAATAGCAGATAAGTTAATCAATACAGGAATGAAGCACTTCACCACATAAAAGGAACTATTTTTATCTATCGAGCTGTTCTATTTGGTGAATATGTTTCCATGAGGTTGACAACCAAGGAACCAGGCCTGTCATTTGATGAGATGAGACAAACCAGGGCCCAGAATGGACCTGAATCAAAGCCAGTCTGCCATAGATTATACTATCGTTCACTTTATTAGACTTAGCACTAGCTGAATGAAAATTCAACTAAACTATTCAATAAGCAACAATATTGTGAGGCTTAAAAACAAGCTAAAGGTACAAAACCATTCCATTTATTTAATAGGAATTTTTTCTGTTCTAATGAAAAGTGAAGGGTTTCCACAACTTCATCATGAAGCGGGGAACATTTTGCACATATCATGACCAGAAAAAAAAATACAGACGCAGAACTCAAAACAATTTGAACCTTTCCAACATCATTCCTGCCCAAATCAACCAGCATTATGTGCTCAGCACATTGTTTTTCATCACTCAGTAACTTTTGTTCTTGCAACAAGTCCTGTTCTTCTGTTTTCCCTCTTTTGATCGTGCCAGCAAGTGGCCGGTTCACAATCTTTCCCTACAAGACAAAATTACACATCAACAAACAAGCCAACAGCCACTTTAAGTGGAAGATATCTAATGATATTATCCAGAAAAAGGAACATATTCAGATTTGGTAGGGTCAATAGCTACTAATACTGTATGGTGAATTAATAAATGCATCATATGAACAAACCTTTTTAACATGAGTTAATATTTCTGGACTTGAGGCAACCAGAATGCATCCACGTGCCTGATCATTTGTTTCAGAATAAACAAAGAAATATGAGTACGATGAGGCTAACTTCAAACATTTTATTATATGCATTGCAAGACTATGTCAAACAAAAGAAAAAAACCAATAATAAGTAGATACTAAGACACCTGTAAATAGCTCATGTAGGGACTAGGGTTGACAATCCTCAGTGCTCGATAGACCTCAAAGGGATCCGCAAATGTTCTCCTCTCGAATCGTTGACTTAGAACTATCTGAAATATGTCTCCTGCCAAGATGTGCTCCTTTGCCTCTAAAACAGCACTTTGGTATTCTTCATTCATCATCGAGGAGTTCTTCAGTTTGGATCCAAATTGGGAAGTGCTCAGCATAATAGATCCAGCAGAAAGCGTTGGGCTAAACAGAATAATTTTTTTTGACACAGATTAGGAAAAAATATGTTTCCCCAATAACCCAATTCTTTCAATAATAAAAGCAAACTTGTTTTCTCAACATATAAACAACTAAAGATAAAATTTACTCACACATTTTGATTGTGTACTCTGGAAAGCAATTTTCTGAGTTGGCGTGTCCCATCTTGATAGGCCTCTTCAACAGAAGAATATCGGTCCAGTCGCACCCAATGAATGACATATGCTTTCTAAAACAAGCAATAACAACTGATCAAAAAACAACAGCAATCCTTTACAAGCAATTTTAATAGTAGACATAACTGAATGAAAGCTGAGTTCCTCTCCTGTGTGATGGAGAAGTATTTGGATGTTATGACCTTGATAGCATCAGCATAATTGATATAAGACGGTATTTGGCTAGACAGTGAACATGGGAGATATAAAATAGTATGGTAATCAAATATGAGGTAGTTATAAATCTTTACACGGTTAAAAACTCTTTAGAACTGCAATTACCTTTTCCACATGGTCAAACACGATCACATCGGTATAGAGACCCAAGTGAACGTCAGGAAGACCTCTGTCATCGAGAGGAGCGCCAGAAAATGGGAGCTTCTTCTTCTCGACATAGCGCACAGTGTCATATGAAAAATATCCCACCCAGCCACCTGTGAAAGAATTGCAAATGTAATAAATCACTGCTACATTTCAAGAAACTGACAGATAGGACCATTGGTTCCCTGTATCATAAAATTTTCAGTGAATATAAATAATTTCAAAACCTGAACAATCAGATTATTCAATAATATCATTAACATGGTGCATTAAAAAAATAATGACTAATATATTTCAGAACTCAAATTTCAAAATGTAAATTGTAAGTTAAGCCAATTTTTTGGTAAGTTAATCAACTTCTTTCATTAATGGAGCAGAAAATTGATGGGCGGCGCCGACAAACTCCCAAGGGGATTTTTCTTTTTCTGATGTTGAGAAAATTTTCTATGTGAGATGCTTCTATTATTTTGACCATATATTGTTTAGTATTTAGTGCTGATAAATTATTTAATTTAGTATGATGTATAGCTTTATGGTGGTATTATGTGGTATGTAATATTTATTATTAAACAATAATTTGACTGTCAATATTATCCATCATAATTTGTGTTTAACAGGCTCTCTTGTTGCTAAATTTACGTTAAATTTTCTGTAAGTAATCATGTCATCTTCTTTAGTGACACTTTCTGAAACAGACAAAATATTGATGGTAAAAAAAACCTTGCTGAGCTGGGTCAAAAAAAAGAAAACAATGTATAATGCTGATAGATTTTGTAACGGAAAAGTATCTTGCAATTTTTGTGATACCTTGAAGAATCTAAAAGCTGTGAAAATAAATCAAATAAAGAATCACGTAAGATAATACGTTACTTTATAAACTGATCTTTTAAGGAAATAATTCATACACTAATGTATGAGAACGAAACGGCTTTTAACAGGAATAATAAATGAAGGGTAAAACTGTCTACAATTAAAATATTTAGATGATGTTGTATTACTAACACTAGCAACGTCAACTTCTTTACTTATATTAATATTCTCCCTCTTCCACAAATGAAAACCATAACCCTCTAAGACATAGAAACGATATCTTACCACAGAAGGCATCAGGGAGATCGTCTATTAGCTGAGGGGTCCATCTATCCATGATCCTGCGAGGGATGGACATGGGATCGTCGACCTGCTCCTCTGTCAGCTGCCCATCATCATGATCCATTATAGAGACAGAGTTTTCTTTTGCCACAATCTCCACCACGGGCTGAGCCCCGACCACACTGTACCGCCCCTAGATATACAACCAGCAGTAAATGAAGGAATAATTAACAATTCTGATTGCTTGTTACTGAAAATGATGTCCCGTCAGAAGAGTCCAATAAATAATACTGCTCTTTTACAAACTATAAGTATACCATGTTAATTTTGCAT
>CAXKVV010001533.1:0-26434 GCA_964058805.1 Schoenoplectus triqueter
AACTACAGACGACAGATCTAGCATTGATCTTAAGAAAAAGAAACGGAAACAGTAACTGCATACCCATATCATGGTGAAAAACACTAATTCAGCGGCTAACTAATTCACACTGCAGTCAATTTGTCATACAACTATACATAGCAACATATTTCACATGGGTGGGTATGGAGCTAACTAACTAATTCACACTGCAGCCTAAAAGCAGAAGCTTTCCTCATTTTTTTTTTTTTTGCTTTTCTTTATCTCTATGACCCCTGACCTCTGACACCATCAATTAGCAATGCATACACCTAAAAACCTCATGCCTCTTCATGCGGGATCGCATCTCAGCCTCCAGTTGCTTCTTCCACTTCTTTTCTAGTTCCCTAGCTCGGGCTGTGTCCATTTGCACCAGACCCTTCTCCAGTGAGACAGACGAAAATTTCCCTCCATTTGACTTCCAGTACTCCCTCAAAGACTCACTCAAAAATGGATATGATTCCACCTTTTTCTGAGTTTTATCTACTGCCACAATTGCAAAGCCATCCTCATCCTTAATATCATAATCTGTAACTTCATCCTAGTTGGCTGTTCAAGAAAAAAAAAAGATCATATCAGATATTAACTTTAAATCCTGAAACGTAGGAGAAGCTTCAACTTTTCATCTTAAAAGCATTTACATGGTAGCAGGTGAAGAACAAAACATGAACAATGCTAGAAACTCAGAAAAATTATCACATTAACATCAAGCTTTTTCTCTTGTTCATATCTATGATGAATCTCGCCATTATGTTTTCCCTCAAAAAAAAAAGAAGAGAGAGAGAGAGTTGAAAAGACTTCTATTTTATTTTCTATAATCTATTTTATTTTCTATAATACAATTTGCAGTCTCCCATCTTTGAACTTGCATTTTTTTTATCAACAAATAGCTTTATATGGAATTGATAATACATGAAGTTCCCGTTGTTCCACTCATACTGGAAATTATTATTGGGAATTTAGAAAGAGTTGACAATTAACAGCCTAACAATTAACAGCCTAACATATAGATAGCTTTGATCTCATCTTAGCCACTTTTCAACAAATCGATTATCTGCACTGCCTCATGTGAAAGTTCACAAAGCCTATATAGAAAACTCTCTATTTTTCACCGAAATAAAAAGGTTTCGGATCATTCTTCTACATATCTTAGCACATTTTAATGAAAGTTTCATACACATGCATTGGTGGTGGCAAAGGAAAAATAACCATTAACAGAAACCAATGGACATAGTTGAATGTTTGTTTCAGGGACGACTACCAATGCACAAAAGTGAGATCGAAGAAAATTTTAAAAAACAGAAGAAATACCTGGTTGCTCTTTTTCAGTGAATTCAAGAAGGGAGGATTCAAAAACAAGGTCTGCAGGCGAGTGTAATAAGGTTTCCAGATGCATATATACCAGTTCTGGCATTCATGTAATAAGAATTGCCATTTAGCCTTTTATTGAAGGACGTCAAGATTTGAGCATCCATCTAAAACAAATGGATACATTCTTGTTATATAGAGGCCATTCACATGTCCTTGACATATGTTGGTACCAGATCCAACATGTAGCAGTATGTCTGATTTATATATTTGAATTCCTAAAGTTTCAAGAAAAATAGATGTAATAGATGCACTAAAAAGAAATAAGGAACAGAGAAAAAAACATAGGCTGCAACAAAAAAAGGAAAAAAGTGCAAATGAACATTTTAATTATTAAACACTTATTTTTATCTATTTTTTTTTGGCTACTTATATCCTTTCATCTAGCAGCTGTAGCACTTGCTATAGTATTCAAGTCAGAATAGAGGTAGAGCAGCACTTGCTGTTCTGGTTCACTCTCAACTGACAGAGTTTCTGATTAATGGATTAAGGAAAATTTAATTTCTTTCTAATGTTTTACTCATATGCACGTGAATTTGTATAACAAGAATGAATCAGAGGAATATAAAGAGGAAAGGAAATGAGTAAGGCAACAGTAAAAGGGAAAAACCAGAACAATTTTCAGATTTCATTAAACATTGATGCATTTATCTTCTTTTTTTTTTACAACTTTGAGGAATACCAATATTGAATTGTAATTACTCAAAATGTGCAAGCTTAAGTCAGTCTCCATTCTTTAAGTACTTATTTCTGGCACCAAAACCACTATTTTGTGGAAGAACTTCATAGACTTCATACTTGTTTTGACAGATGTAAACTCACACACAATTGTCATGCAATAGGAATTCTTATGAATAAATAAACAAAACCCTACACATGAAAATAGCAAGGATAGCCCAAATCTTACAACAGAACAGAAAAAGGAAAGGAAAAGAAATAAATCACTAATACAGAAACCAATGGACACAGTTGAATGTGTGTTGTTTCAGGGACAACTAGCAATTCACAAAAGTAAGATCGAAGAACATTTTAAAAAACAAAAGAAATACCTGGTTGCAATTTTTCAGTGAATTCAAGAAAGGAGGATTCGAAACCATGTCGGCCGTGGGCGAGAGAAGGGACGAAGGGACTATGGTTTTAGCGAGGTTCTTTAGGCGAGTGTTATTTTCCGTGTGCATATTTTCAGTGTTCGCGGTCCAAAAAGACCTGGTGCACCGCGAGAGGTTCTGCAGGCACCGTGAAAGGTTCTCCGGTATCAGATGATATTCAGCGCTTCGTTAGTCCCACCATGCCTAAAAGGATGAGAGCAATCGCTGGGGCGCCTATATAAGGGGGTGATGGCTACAGTAACAAGCACTTGGACGGGGTCTGTGCTTGATCGGCTGATCGCAAGGCCTAGGTCAGTGGCCTCCATTTTGGGAGGAGCGCTGGCCTACCATCTGCCCAAGTGGCGGAGTAGGCGTCCCAATTTATATTGGGTGGTGTGGGTCCGGGCAGCAAGGCGCCTGGGCGTCGCCTCGGTGAGAGGTGGCGTGGTGTGGGTGGGTTTGGGCAGCAAGGCGCCCGGACCTAGCCTAGGTGGGGGGCCGGGTGTGCGTGGGGTCCGGGCAGCGAGGCGCCCGGGGCGGGGTGTGCGTGGGGTCCGGGCAGGGAGGCGCCCGTGGCGGGGTGTGTGTGGGTCCAGGCGGCGAGGCGCCTGGGTCGGGGTGTTCGTGGGTCCGGGCGGCGAGGCGCCTGGGGCGGGGTGTGCGTGGGTCCGGGCGGCGAGGCGCCCGGGGGCGGGGTGTGCGTGGGTCCGGGCGGCGAGGCGCCCGGGGGCGGGGTGTGCGTGGGGTCCGGGCGGCGAGGCGCCCGGCAGGCGGGGTGTGAGTGGGGTCCGGGCGGCGAGGCGCCCGGGGGCGGGGTGTCCGTGGGATGTACATGGAATGTCGAATAAAAATATTTTTGTTACGACAAACCGATAGAGGATGCGCTCCGCCCAAAAACAAATGACATACTTCTTCGCCGAAAAAAAATAATCGTTCAAGAAATATTAAAATATATCAAGTTATAAAAATGAAATTATTTTGCAAAGTGCTGATAAATAGATGCCGACGGAAATTACATTAAGCAGAACTATTGAAAATAATATTTTTCTGTGTTCAAGTTTGTGCTAAGCAGTAGACCATCTACAGTAAAAAAAACATTGCTTACGCATCAAAGCACGGTGAAGTGGTAGAAAAACCAAAAACACTCTCAGCCCATATTAATTGGAGCATAAAGTTACGGAGTGGAACAACAACAACAACAGATAAGTAAATTGTGATGTTTCTCATACCCCTTAAACCTTCAAGAAGTAAACACGAAGATCAGCCAGTTGATCTCCAGCAATCCTGAGGGACGTCTTTAACAATTTGTATAGTTACCAAGACCGACTACCGACATTTTTTATAAATAAGCTAAAATAAAATCAAAATTAAATAATTAGGCTGATGATAATTGAAATTTGAGAAAAGCTGGACGAAAATAGCAGAGATCATCCGAAGGGCCGCACTTAGCAAGCTCGTCTCGTCTCTAGGGACGAAGTTGTCTACCACGTCCCTTAATTTGAGGCCCACTGGCCCATCCCATCCCCTCTCGGGAAATAACTTGTTTCCCATCCCCTGCACAATGTATATCAAATAGAGAGTGTGAAAGTTAAACACAAAATATATATTAAACAAAAATTGTCAGACCTCAGTGTGAGCGTCTGGGATTAAAAAATTAATTGGGAAAAAAGTCATGCGCCTCTACTCCATATATTTATTTACCTTGAGATCAGTCGGAAAAATCATGTGCAAAAGAAAAAACCATTGCCCTAATTTAAATAAAAAATTAATCATATTGTGATTGATTCAATATACTTGTGTTATTTCAACGCAAAGTTTCCTATGAAAAGATGAGTTTGAGTTTTTGGTAACAACAAACTTTTGGATTGGAACAGGATTATCGCCTCTGATTTTACTATAAGTTAAGTACTTATATTTACTTGCTATTTGTCGCTATAATTATGTTTGGATGAAAATATTGTTTTATAATAATTATTGTATTATTTGTTATGTCTTGATTTCATCTATACGATTGGATCATTTTAATTATATTATCATAGTTGAATGAATTTATGCTATGATATTTTGCTAGTATATAAGATTTTTGTGATACTTACGACTTGTACCAGTCGGTAAAGACCAGGAAATAGTTCAATACTTAATATTGAAAGAACACATAAATCGACTATGATTGCTCTAGATATTTATTTATCATCCATACAGTTATGATATTCCGCCGGTATATAAAATTTATGTGATATTTATGATATGTACCAGTCGGTAAAGGTCAAGAAATAATTCAAGACTTGATACTAAAAGAACACACGAATTGACTTTCTTCCCTATAACTTTGGAATTGGGGGTGTCCCAAGGACTTGGGACTAAAGTTAATCCCAAATTTTATTTCACCCGTTGAATCAACATTGAGATTAGAATAAAGTGTGAGATTGGAAATGAATTGCATCACAATTGGTGAAATAACACTGTTCCAACGGATAAAATAAGATTTGAGATCAACTTTGTTCCCAAACTCTTGGACACACCCCGCTTCCTATAATTTTTTTGTTAAGTTGAATAGAAGGAGAGCCCTTTCACATGGAGATGTCTTATGTTGAGTCGCTGGGACAAAAAATAAGAACAAGATCATGCAATGGATTTGTACTCCATTTAGTTTTATGTTCGAATTTTTAGGTTTATACTGATGCTTTTTTAGCAACGAAGCTGGTGTGTAATACAACCTAAGAGAAAGGTTCTTCTAAAAAAATAACCTAAAATAATTGACTTGGAAATGCTATGAATTTGTACAGTTTACTCAATCTAGCAGTGCTACTGCCACTATCAGGGGCGAATCTAGTGTATACCAGGGGGCAACTGCCCTCTGTATTTTGAAAAATAGTATTTTTCGATAATTTGTCACCCCCCAAAAATTCCCCCCCCCCCCCTTCCGAGATTGTCTGATTAATTTTATTGAGAACAAATATTTAATATCGTGCATAATGAAATAATTATACAAAGATATCAAAATATAAAGTTCCGTAGACGGAAACTTTCTTCATCAACTTGATTATCTATTACTTCGAGATTTATTTTATTTTATTTTTATTTTTAATATATAAAATATTATTATTTTAATATTTTTTTATTATGTAAGAATATATATTAAAATATTAATCTTTTATTTAGTATCCGATTAGTTAATGAATTTAAACCCGATAAACTATTATAATCCGATAATTATCCCCTGATCAAAATCTTGCATCCGCCCCTACCCACTATAGATTGCCGATGGAATTAATACTAGACAAATAGATTCTACAATAACGCATTATATACTTGTAAAGCAGATAAGTATTTGTAGCACATAATTGACTGTGCAAGGACTTCTGTCTGAATCGTAAATGGTTTATTTGCTAGGCAATGTTTTCTATAAATTAATTTAATTGGTCAGCCTTTTATTTTAGTAGATCACTCTTTCTTGTATATATGTCACTCTTTCTTCATTTTATCTTTCATGACCGACACAATAAATTTATACCATATTTAATTGATTTTAAATCACATAGTCAGTGCTTGTGTTTTAACTTATATTGCTAATATGACAATTGTACTGGATTCAATCAACTTGTCCGTCTTAAAATATTCTCTTTTTGCTCATCTAACCAGAATTTTTTTATTAATTAGTTAAACCAAGGAAAACTATACTCCACTTCAATACACTGTCCTTGGTTTATTATTGGTACATGGTGCATACATTCTTTTGAATGTGATAGCTGAAAGTTTTTGCTACTTATTTCTTAAATTAATTGTGGATTGATTGTAATAAAATTGATAAACAATTATTTTCCAAAATTTCAAACATGATCAAATATCATGTTGGTGATCCAAAACAGCACTATCATTTCATAAAATTTGCACAGTTGTTGATGAAATCAGTATCAGCGTCAGTTCTGCTGACATATCTTATGTGGGTTGGGTTCAAATATGCATATTTCCAAATTTGACATATGAAAAAAAAAATTAATCGTGAAAAAAATATGTTTTGACAAAGCTTTTCCGAAGCTTTTACAATTTTATGAAGTTCTGGTGATTTTTTAAAATGAAAGTAAAATAAAATGTACATAAAAATGTTCAATAAATGTGTCTTCATTTCTTCAGTACTCTGATGAGAGAGCGCTTCTCGAAAAAGAAAATAATCCATCAATTTTGGAAAAGAATAATTTGGGTCATTTGGGCTAAGATCATGAAATCCCTTTCTTCAGTACTGAAAGACTCTGATGAGAGAGATTAATTTATCAATGGTTCATATTCTCTCCTAATACAGATAGATGATTTAGATTTATGGTTTTCTATGTTGCTGCTAAGTTCTATTATCCGAAACATAATCAAAAGCTGATTCAATTTATCCGCTACATTCAAATGCTTTGGCGTAGACAACTCTGACTCTTCCCAGCTTAATTATTTCAATTTTTAATTCTCTCGTAGAGGAACTGACTATATGAGCATAGAAAGGTTCCACTCATGTCCTGACCTGTAGGTCCCTCCATCTAATAACTTTGTTACTTATTACCATTATTATCTACATGATTTCAGCTATAGAACCGAACTAATTCTCATCTTAATTATATTTTTATATTGGGTTGGATCTCATCTTATCTTTTATCTATAATCATTGGACCGAACTATTTCTCAGTTAATTTGTATTTCTTCGATGCAGACATGGAGTAAACGTGTTTCATCTACTAGATTGATATAATATTAGTTAACACGTTAAAATGCTTTTGCACAGACAACATTTTTCGTGAATTAACTAACAATTTCCGGGTATTATTTTTTCTGATTAAACTAACAATTTGCGGTATCATGTTAATCTGGTGTTCTATTCAAATATAGTATTACATATCCACCAAAACTTAATACATCTTAATGCAAGAATTATTTCTAAAGAAGTATTTACTAACTATATTACTGGAAAATAAAAAACGTTGGAGGAAACTAAAGAAATAATTATTAATGATTAATGAGCTATAATATTCACCTCACAGCCCGTGATTAATTATTAATGATTAATGAGCTATATTTTTTTTAAAAAAAAATTGGTATTCATAAAGCCCAATATACTTGGGCCAAGCGTGTCGTATCTATAAAATAACGAGTCATATTTGAAGAAAAAAAATCAACAATTGATTAGCCAATTCGGAAATTTTGTGGTTAATTTTGATCGAAGGTTCGTAGTAGTTAGGATCGACAACGAGACGAAACGATGAACAAAATTATTTATAGTCTAAGAAGTTATTTCCTAAAATTTGTGGAATTTAATCTTTGTTCAGGTATATTTTGATTGGATTTTTGTAGTGATAATATTATCATCTGTCTAGTATGGATTTGGTTTGTTTAGGGCAGTGGTTGAGTACTAGTTTTATTTTAGATTCTAGTTTTATAATTTTCTTCTGTACTATCTTTTTCCTCTTTAAAGAATTAAGAGATGACTAAAAATATATTTTTCAAATTGTCAATAATCATTAGGGATCTATATATAGGGATGACAATAAAGTCCATATCCCGGCCGGCCTACCCGGACCCGCCCTACCGACGGCCGACCCGTCCGGTCCGGAGGTCAAACGGGTAGGGCCGGGTGGGTACGGGATTAGGGTGAGGCCCGCCCGCCCGGTCCGTAATATCAATAACATATAATATATATTTATATGTGTTATGTATAATTGTATAATTATATATAAGCAACTTATCAAATTGGATAAAATTTATAATTTAACTAATATAATGTTCATTTAAATTAATTCTTTTAATTAAATATCATAATTTTTCAATTGAGTACTTGAGTTGGTGCAAATATTTAATAATTTTTAGACTTAAAAATTAACTTATACTATGATAGTATAAATATTTAATAACATTTTAGTTTAAATACAATAATCTATACTATTATATAAAGCATCTAAGAATTGGAGGGTCCATTTTTTGTCATTGTAAATTTTTATTATACCCATTTTATCCCTCAATTAGACGGATAATATTTATTGTTGGTTGATCGAACGTATGTGATCGCGTCCATTGATCCCCTCTTTCTCTCCATTTCTTTCCCTTATATACTATTATTTCCATAATTTTTGTTTTTTATTTAGCAACTTTGTGCATATTTGGTAAGGAATTAATGGTGATAATATATGTTAGAATAATTTACTTTTCTTTCCATAAAAATCATGAATCATTAACTCATATTGTGCAAAGATCTCATTCAAGATTAAATATAGTCTTTATTATATGTTTTCTCTATAATTTGGTGAATTTATAATTTAATATTAGATAAATGTGAATTTTTTATCTTATAATATTTTAATGTTTAAATAAAAAATTCTGCTGCAACGCGCGGGTATATAGCTAGTCATTCTTTAAAGATATAATATTAAGAAGAGAGAAATCGTTAACCATAGAATTTAATTAAAAAATATAACAACAAAATATCGTTGACAAAGTCGGGCCGGGACGGGTAAGGGTGGGTAGGCCTCTCAAGTATCATGGGCGGCCCGGGTCATCAATTTTAGGTCCGGAGGTAAGGGCCGGATAGGCCGGGCCGAGGTTTTGAAAGACGGGTCGGGCTCCGAATTTGACATAAATCCGGCCTGATCCGGTCCATTGTCATCCCTATCTATATATATCCTGTTAAATAAATATAGAGGATCCATATTTGTAAGGAATTCATTTTGTACTTTGCTTCTGAAAAGTAATGGAGGATATTGTCGTCGTGCAATTTTCTTTTTAAAAAAAACTAGCTATATACCCGCGCGTTGCAGCAGAATTTTTTATTTAAACATTAAAATATTATAAGATAAAAAAATTCACATTTATCTAATATTAAATTATAAATTCACCAAATTATAGAGAAAACATATAATAAAGACTATATTTAATCTTGGATGAGATTTTTGCACAATATGAGTTAATGATTTTTATGGAAAGAAAAGTAAATTATTCTAACATATATTATCACCATTAATTCCTTACCAAATATGCACAAAGTTGCTAAATAAAAAATAAAAATTATGGAAATAATAATATATAAGGGAAAGAAATGGAGAGAAAGATGGGATCAATGGACGCGATCACATACGTTCGATCAACCAACAATAAATATTATCCGTCTAATTGAGGGATAAAATAGGTATAATAAAAATTTACAATGACAAAAAATGGACCCTCCA
Organism: Schoenoplectus triqueter; assembly: GCA_964058805.1. Classification (NCBI taxonomy): domain Eukaryota; kingdom Viridiplantae; phylum Streptophyta; class Magnoliopsida; order Poales; family Cyperaceae; genus Schoenoplectus; species Schoenoplectus triqueter. The sequence continues at coordinate 9,671 of CAXKVV010001533.1, forward strand.
ATTCTTAGATGCATTATATTTTACTAGCTATATACCCGCGCGTTGCAGCAGAATTTTTTATTTAAACATTAAAATATTATAAGATAAAAAATTTATATTTATCTAATATTAAATTAAAAATTCATCAAATTATAAAGAAAACATATAATAAAGACTATATTTAATCTTGGATGAGATTTTTGCACAATATGAGTTAATGATTCATGATTTTTATGGCAAGAAAAGTAAATTATTCTAACATATATTATCACCATTAATTTCTTATCAAATATGCACAAAGTTTCTAAATAAAAAACAAAAATTATGGAAATAATAGTATATAAGGGAAAGAAATGGAGAGAAAGAGAGGATCAATGGACGCGATCACATACGTTCGATCAACCAACAATAAATATTATCCGTCTAATTGAGGGATAAAATGGGTATAATAAAAATTTACAATGACAAAAAATGGACCCTCCAATTCTTAGATGCTTTATATAATAGTATAGATATAATAGTATAGATAGAGAGAGATTTCGGACTTTCATTTCCAAATTTTCATCAATTATGGTACATAATGGACCATGGCCTGACTCATCTTTACAGTGTGTTTCAAAAAAGAGCTCGCGAAGGGAAGAAAAAGGAAAGGAAAAAAAATAAGGATTTACCTTTTAAATCAGAAGGTAAGGAACGAATGAAAAGTCTATATAATTTTTATTTCTTATTTATCTCATTTTTTTTGTCCTCTCATTCTAACTCCTCCATTCCAGAACAAGTAAAGATTACTTGAACAAGCAGGTCACCCCTCCGGTCTCTTTCCCTCCTCTTCTCTACCTCGTTTTGGAGCACAGTGTTATTCTCCCACCATCTAGTAAATATCCTTCTTTTTTTCCTTCGTTTTTGTTTTTTACATGATTTGCTACTATTGAATCTGTTTTGTTTTTCTTCTTCTTCTTTTCTTATTTTGCCGTTATTTTTAAATTTTGATTAGGCACAAAACTTTATATTGGGGCTGAATCAAATGGCGTTATTTTTTTATTCGCAAGCATTGAACCTAACTAATATTAGTCAAATATTTCGTTTTTGTTCTACTTCTCTGCAATAAACGCGTTACATCGCTGTTAGGTAATGTGCTTTTGGACATATAACTTTTTTTTGTGATTAAACTAACAACTTCGTGGTATCATGTTAATCTGGTGCATTCAAATATAAATTCACATATCCTGCTAGATTTTTGGAAAAAAAAATTATTGGATAAGAAAAAGATTCACTCAGAAGTCCTCGAATATACTGACCATTATTCATGTCTAGTAGAATAATTTCAACTTGCAAGTCACCCCCACCCCCCATGTCCAGTAGAATAATACCCGGCGTCATGGTTGCTTTGTATGGGATACCTGGGGCTGGATTGGGGTTTGGCGTCCGATTGGGATACGGCTACTGTAAGGTCCATAACCAAGACCTCTAGTCCAAAACTGGCTCCCAGGATTGCTAATTGCCGCTCTTGGAGCTCATTGTATGCACAAGTATATACCTTAAACAAACTAATGAGTTTTTGTTAAGGTATTTTCTTGATAAAAATTACAAGTTCACAGTCATTTTTCATAAAAATTATTACCTTTAGTACCTTTTTCTATCATCTCATGCCATCTGTTTAGTTATTAATGTGGCTACTATTTGGCAGCAATCAGAGCCAAATACAAGTCATGGGATCAGTAATCGAATTATAATAACTTATCTGGTTCAATCATTAGTTAATTGGGTACTAAATAAAAAATTAATAATTTAACATACATTTTTATCTAATAAAAAACTATTAAAATAATATCATTTATATATTAAAAATAAAAAATAAAAAACTCAAAATAATAAATAAACAAGTTGATGAACAAAACTTTTCTATATGAGAATATATATTTTAAAACTTTTGCATAATTTTTTTATCATCCATGGTATTAAATAAAAAATCAAATAATTCAGAGAATTAAAAATTAAATCCGAAAGAATCAATGTAGCAAAAACTTAACCTATAAGCAGTTAGGGGCAGTTAGTACCAGTAATGGCTACTATGTGACACCTATGTGTATCTCCAAATTTGATGCTCTTTTTCACACGGAGAACATTGAGGAAGAGTCCAAGATTGCTTTGCTGCCTAATTAATTCAACACAGGTCGGTTGCTTAATTACCTCTTCAAATTAATGTTCCCACTCTGTATCAATAGAAAGCTATTTATTAAGAGTATGGGATCAATTTAGCGTAGCAGTGCAAATTTTACTTTGAATAATTCGCAATTTAATATGACCATAAACACTTTTGACAAAATAAATAGGCGATCGATTTCCACTCAAATTAAATTCACCTCTGACTGCCCATGAAATCCGAATGGTTAGTTTTGCTTACAAAATGCTTACATTTTTTAAGTTTCTTCACCCTTTCTATAAATTTTACATATGTTTCTAAGTTTCATCCAAATTTCACATTTCACTGGTCGGAATTCGATCAGAGAAAACTAATAATAATAAGAATGTTTAAAATCTTTTAGGCGTTCATTTCAAAAATAGTTTTCCACCGACAATCTGCACAAGAAAAAAACAATCGTTGAGACCCATATTTGTGCCTACTGGAACGGTATCCTCTGAAGAGTTTCTTTTGTGCGGAGTTGTATGTTTTTTTTATTGTAAACCATCCAATCACTAATTAATAATTTCTGAATATTAAAATTAGTATTTAGACTTCTTACAGCCCATTTACATTTTTTATGGAGATATCCGCATCAAATAACTTCTGCAGAGTCTGCCCACTGACGCCTGCCTACTGGACCAGTCTTTGATGTTAGTTTAACTTTTTTTGATAATTCATTGTACGTTACTTGTTTCCATACATTTAATTGCTAAAAAAAAATATTTTCTTCTCACCGCCGTATTAATGATTAGCGAGTTATAATCTTCTAAAAAAGTATTCGGTATTGGAATTAGACAATTTGGAGTGCGTTAGTTTAAGGATGATTAAAGATGATTTAATTAAAATGTATTAAGGTATACCTGGCGTCGACAGTTAAAGAACAATCTAAAAGAAAATCTAGCCATTTTTCCAAATGACGGTCGCAAACTCGCAATATTAAAAAACAATTAAAAAGAAAATTCTAGCAGTGGATTTCAACAAATACAAACTGGGCTTGGCCCAATTTCATTTCAATTATTGCGCTTGGATGGGGCGGACAACATCAAGTCAAGTGATTAAAGTTCATTTCAGGTGTTTTAAACACCTCTTACGTACAAGGATAATTTTTTATATCTCCCGACTTAAAATGAATATTTTCTTAGTGTTAATTATTTATTTCTATCAAACAAATGTTAATGTGCACAGTATATTTCATACGATGAATACTAGTTTTGTTTTAATTGTTTTTCTGCAATGTTCTCAACCTCTCCAATGACAGTCACAACATTTTTAAATAGTATTCTGAATGTATAGTACAACTAACTTTTTATTTACTTATTAAAATTTACAAAAATAAAATATCTAGTGCAAGCTTCTACTGATCATTTAATTTTTTTTTCATGCTATTATATTTATAGATTGATAGTCTGTTAATTTTTTTTTATAATTTCATTAATATTTGATAGTCCATCAAAGATCGTTGAATTAGAACTGTTACAAACATTAATGAAATACATTTTAATTTGATAACCATTAAACATTAACAATATTGTATAAAACTTGATGGAGAATATATCTATAATTTTTCTTATTTTTAAGATTTTTATATTATTTAGTTTTAATAATAGAGTTCTATTATTTTGTCCATAATAATAGCAGATTTGGACTCATTGATATAGATGTCAAAATTTTCTGGATGGAGGAAAAATTAAATGAAGTGAAAATTGGAAAGAAAAATGGATGGCCCAAATTGTACAGTTCAACGAGACATTGAAAACACGGTTATTTTATTTTTTGAAAAAATAATTTCACGGATAGCCGAGTCAAGTGATTACGGATTTTTTTTAAATTGTAAGACGAAAATCAAATATATTGATTGAAATATTTGTTTTCGGTCCAGTACATTTTTTTAGACTACAATAGGTTTAGTTGTCCGAAAGAATATTTGGTCCTGTCCGGTACCTTGTCCGGAAGGTTTACCGACTTAAATATTCGGTATCCTAATGATTTGGATAATTGGATCAGAATCCGCTATTATTTTATTTTATATAAAATGAGTACTAAATTATTCTCATCTCGACGGTGGAGATTTCAAATTTAGGATACTTTAAGATTCGAGGTATTAGAAATATTTGGAATTCAAACTATTAAAGATTCGAAATCGTTTGATGAAAATAGTTAGAATTTAGAAACCTATTTTCATCCAAAATAATTACAGATTCGGACCCTAATGAATTACAATGATTTTTTTTTATGCAGAATTACAATGATTTGTCTTATCGTGCTTATAAAGCGATGTCAGACAGTCAGAGTGATTTAGACTTTTCAGATTTTTATGCCGGTGGTGGCGCTAAGCGACAAATTTGAAGTTTTTGGAATAAATGCAATTCTTTACGACATACAAAAGTAGTGAGTTTTCTATACGTCAAATAAATTAAATGTTAACTATATAGTTTTATTAAAAAGAGAAGGGATTTGTTGATAATAGATTATTTTAATAATTTTGACAATGAATTTTTAAATAAATATAAAATAAATTTTAAAAATAAAAAAAAATTATAAATGTATTTCTCTATCTACGGATTGATAGTCATTTAAATTTCATACAATTTCATTATCGTTTGATAGTTTATCAAAAGACCATCAAATTTTCATGTAATTTTTAACAATTTTAATTTAATGGTCTTTGATGGACTATCAAACGATAATAAAATTATATGAAATTTGAATGAATGTCAATCTAAAAATAGAAGAACACATTTATAAAAAAAATATTTTTATTTTTTATATTTATTTAAAAATCCATTATTAAGGTTGTCAAAATGACCCGTTATCAATGAATCACCACTCTATAAAAAAAAAGCTTATTACGGGTGAAAGTATACAGCTGAAAACTTTATCTTTAGTAAAGCTGTATACTATTTTAAATAAAGCTGCGGGTGAAAGCTTTATTAAAAAAGCTCACTACATTCAGTGAGCTCACTACTTTATGAAAACTACCTAGCAGCTTGATTTAAAAAATATATATTTTATAAATAATATCTTATTAAATAATAAATTGTTTTTATTTATAAATATAAAACTCTTAATATTGATTAAAAAAAGAGTTTTACACAACGGGCGTATTTTTTTCTAATTTATAATAAATTTTATTGTAAACTATAGATTTCAACACTAATTAGGAATTTATTTAAGAGTGGGGATCCATTGACAATGAATTATTTTGACAATCTTAACAATGGACCTCTAAATAAATATTAAAAAATCTAAAAATAAAAAAATATATATTATAAATATGTTATTCTATTTTTAAATTGATGTTCATTCAAATTTCATGCAATTTCATTATCGTTTGATAGTCCATCAAAAACTGTTAAATTGAAACCGTTACAAATTACATGAAAACTTGATGGTCTTTGATGGACTATCAAACGATAATGAAATTGTATGAAATTTAAATGACTATCAATCCGTAGATAGAGAAATACATTTATAAATTTTTTTCATTTTTAAAATTTATTTTATATTTATTTTTAAAATTACATGAAAACTTGATGGTCTTTGATGAACTATCAAACGATAATGAAATAGCATGAAATTTGAATAACCATCAATCCATAAATAGAAGAACACATCTATAAAAAAAATTATTTTTAAGTTTTTTTATATTTATATAGAGTTAATTATCCAGGTTGTCAAAATAACCCATTGTCAACCGATCCGTTCTCTTTATTTAATTCCTATATATCCTGGAAAAAAATTATAAAGAAAGAATGGAGCATTTTGACATTTTTTACAATGATGCAGCTTGTACTGCAGGGAACTTGGGCGCAGGACCAAGTACTTCAGGTATTAGGTTGGTCAGTTGGTGCATGTCCAATTGCATATGCTTACTTCAATTACATGGAAACAATTACGAACAGTTAGCTGTATATTTGCACCAAAGAAGGGCAGCTGCGTATGGGTCACACCGAACATCTCAGAGAAACAACAAGCTTTAACCAACTTCACTGCTTTTTACGCTATGCTCCTGAGTCTTAGAGAGAAGGAAAAGGATGAGAGGGATTGGAGGTTTAAAGATCGTAACCTCAAAATCGGGGGTGAAATTTTTTGAGAAGATCAAATAGAGCGAAGTTCCCCGTTCACCTCGCTGCACCCCTTTTACCCCTTCGCTACAAAACTCGGGAGCGAGTCCGATCTCCGCTCTCTCTTCCTCTTTCCTCCGCTCACCCTCTTTTTTAAACTCCGGAGCACAGCCTTACAGATGGCTTTGTTTTTTATTTTTATTTTTTTAGCAGAGGATGGCTCTGTTTATTCCGGTGTGTTATCGTCTGCCATCGCCGCCTCCTCTTCCCTTTTTTTTTGGCTTTTCTACATTTTCCTATACATTTAAAATTTTAGCGAAATAAAAGGCCTATAAATTAAACATATATGGATGAAAATACATCATTGTATTCCTCTCTTGGCACTGCTAATTATTTTTTTACGAAAATAAACAGTCTTGTAGTCCCTCATTGCCATTGCTAATTTATGTCCTTTTATTTAATGAATAAAACAACCTTAAGCATTTACTTTGTCTTTCGGATAATTACTAGATTATATTCTAAAGAGGGATTCTAAATTTGAGTACTTAGTTGCCTTAAAAATAGAAAAAAAAGAACGACATTACGGTCCAGAAATCCAGTCGTAGTGAAAAACAAGAGCTGCTCTGCTGATGTAATGAGCTCTTAGTTTTTTTTTAAGAGAAAGACAAGGATTTAGATCATAAATTTCATTTTGTGCCTATGAAAATTTGAATCTATAATTTTTTTGGAGACTATTTTAGTTATCTATCACTTGAACCATGAGGTCATTTGCAATGAACTCCTAAATTTGAATCTAAAATTGTAAAATACCATTTATATTGCCCATCATTTTCTCCACCGTAACTGAAAAATGGACTCTTAAAAAGCTAATGATATTAGAAAAATGAAGGGACTATTTAGAGACACTATATCACTACCAAATTTTAAATAATACATGAGTTCCTTTAGGCCTAGTTCGAAGCGGACCCACACCTACAGGAAAAAAAAGATTGCTGAAACTAAATTTTTTTCATCCATGCGAATAGTGAAAATCAATACAAATCTCATATTCATTCCCGAGCATGGGTTATATTTCCGAACACGCCCTTAGCTTACTAAACTCATGGGAAATTTCTACGCCAAATTATAGCCACAAAATAGCTGGACTTTCTTGCAAGAACATCGGAGGAAAGCATTATAACAAATTCTACTCAATATCAGCAAAGAAAGCTCATTTGGAATCTATTAAAAGTCTAATAGTCAATACCAGGAAAACTTACATTCGACTAAAACTATTTTTGTGAAAAAAAAATTATTGGAATTAATCTTCAGTAATGTAAAAAATTAATAGTTGATATTTAAACAAATACTAATCATTTTTACAGAGTAAATTAAAATTTTATCACGGAAATAAATGTTAATAGAAGAATTATTTTATTCGTACAATATTCAGATATTACAATTGCATATAAAACAGATGTTGTAAACGGTGTTGTACAAGGATGGAAATGATGATGCATTGAACGTCAATGCTGCTATCTGAAATGAGTTTGGTTGATCTATTTTGGCACGTGTGAGGGATAACAGGTATGCGCTAAGTTTTCGTGCTATATAAGCATTGTTTAGAAAACATATGAATCTCATGGCTCAAAAAAAGACTCTATGGGAAGTCAACTTAATAAATAATATACCATACAAAAAAATGTTTTCGAAAAGTTGTCATTATCAATACCGGAAACAAGTAGTTAAAAATGATATCTAAACAATTTAATTTTGTATCAAGAAATGCACAAAAAACTACTAGTAATTTGCTACTTTCTAATTGTCAAATTATGAAATTTAATTTGAGCAATAATAATGATTTAACATAAATTAATAAATAATCTAAACTAATAATTAAGATAATATATATATATGATTAAATAAATCGATAAATAAAACTTATAATAAATTTATAATTTCTGAAGATTTACGTAAATAAGTAGATACAAACTCAATTCAAAATAAATAAATAAAAATTAATTAATTAATAAGAAATTATATCGTTCATAATTAAATTGACGGTTCTTGTTAATCTTTTTGAACTGCTTGCATCATAAACTATTTATAATTGTACATTGATCTATGAGTGGGGATCTATTGACAATGGGTTATTTTGACAAACTTGACAATAAACCTCTAAATAAATATAAATAAAATCAAAAAAAAATTAGATGTGTTCTTCTTCCTTTAGATTAATGGTCATTTAAATTTCATACAATTTCATTATCGCTTGATAGTCCATCAAAAATCATTAAATTGAAATCCTTGCAAATTGCATAAAAATTTGATGGTCTTTGATGAACCATCAAATGATAATGAAAGTGTATGTCTGTATAAAATTTGAATGACCGTTAATCTAAAGATTAACGTAGAAGAATATATCTATAATTTTTTTGTATTTACTTAAAGGTTCATTGTTAAAATTATCAAAATAATCCTTTTTCAGCCGAACCCTTCTCTTGATTATCTACTAGATTTGTAGATGTCTTATCTAATCAGCCCAAGGAAAACTCGGCGGTCGGCGCACAGTAATAATGCTTCAGCTGCTTGTACCAAGTGTCAATAGGCAATAGGCGGATGAGATGGGTTTCTCCTCTCTCTTCAAGAGTGCATATACAATTCACAATTGCGACATTCGACTGCAGGTGGTTACTTTGTTTGTTATTATTTTTTTCCGCAAAATATATTGATCGCAGGATTTTGGAATTTTAGGGGACCAAGTGTATGTATATGGAACCTGTTTAATTCAATAATGTGAATAATCTAATTAAAAAAATTATTGATTTAGAACTTAATTTGGTAAGAGTGAATTGAATTTGAACAACTCGAGAATTAAAATTTGGATATATATTAATTTTATAAAAATGAGAAGCCAAATCCAACCTAATTGTTATAGTTCATTGTTTCAATATAATTTATTTCACTCTAATTTTACAAAAATATTAATAGTAATGATAGATCTTGATTTAAATTTTCTTTATAATATTGTTAGTTAGTGAATGTTATTATTTCGGTTTTTGCATTCCAACTTATTAATACATACATTTTTGATAAAAAACTAAAAATCAAATCCGCGAAAGTTAATTGCCTAACATGAAACTCAATACGACCATTTAAAGTTTATTACAAAATTGCCTAACATGAACATCAAAACTCTATTACAAAATTAGATTGACGATGTAAAAAAATTCCGACCAATACGACCATTTAAAGTTTTAAACCATCCAATTTTCAATCATTCAGTTATCGGCTTCTAAAAATCTTCCCATGAATTAAGTACAGCAACGGAGCTTCTTCATCGGTTTGGTTAGAGGTGGCAATCGGACGGGTTGGGTCGGGTTCGGGTTCGGGTCGGACGGGTCGGGTCAGTTTGACTTTTTAGAAGAAATCGGGTTAGGTCGGGTCGGGTCGAGTCAATTTATATGTTGTGTTTTTTCAGATTGTTAATAGATTTCGATTGGATTAAAGGTCATTTGATTTCGAATCAGGTCGGGTCAGTTTGACTTTCTTAAAAAATTGAATCGAGTCGGATTCAGATCCGAACGGGTCGGACGGGTTTTTCGAGTCGGGTCGGGTTATGCCACCTCTAGATTTGGTTCTCGTTCCCACGTGGAGCAGACCCAAACTTTTATATTGGACTGAAAATCAAGATGATTCGTCTTTTTTTTTCTCACCACATTGGACCTAAGTCCTAATTAAACTAACGATAGATGTCATATGAGTCTGATGTTCATTTTTAATATAATTTTGGATATGCTTTTAGATTTTAATTCATCTAGAGAAAAAGTCATTTGCTAAAAAAATGTTTTGTAAAGATGAGAATATAAACTATCTATTTTTTAATTTCATTTATTATAAATTACTTAATAAAAAAAATTCACAAAATTAGTTTCTATAATAAAGCATATAATCTCTTCTATAATGAAGAGTGAAAATATTCAAATGGTATTATATCTTATTAAAATGCAATTAAATATGTTTCTATAAGATATGAAGTTGTTGTAACATAATTAATTACTATTTTCTCTGAAGACATGATGCTTTTACACGTTCTGGTTCAACACAAGACAAGCAAGATGCAGGAAATTGTGTGTTGGACAAAATATTTCATCCAAGTTGCAATTATGTAATATATATATTTTTTAACTTATAATATTCAGTGGTGAACCCGACCCGATCCGATTAATTATATTTTTAAAGTAATTTTATGATTTAGTGCTAATTAAAGCTTAAATATATACTAATTAAGATTAATTATAAATTAATTAATATTTTATTACTTAAAATTATATAATAAGAAATAATAAAATTTTATTATTTCACATGGGTCAGGTAGAGACGATCCGTAACCCATCATGTTGGGTATGGATCAAAAAAATTTTACCCGAATTTAATCGGATCGGATCAAAAAAAATAATAAAATAATATGACCTGACCCGAACCCGACCCGATCCGACCCGACCCAATGACACCCCTACCAACCATCATATTGAAGATGTTCTAAGACAAAAAATAGAAATAAAAACTCAATAGAAATTTTCATTGAAGTTGCCCCAAGACGTATAATTTGTTCAACTGCCGCCCCCACAAATGCAAGTGTGAGACATATATAACCAACTATTGGATTGGTTTTGGATTGAAGAGATTTACTATGTAATCTTACTTTTGTACACTGCAATAATCAACAGTTGATGGCATTTAATTTTTCTTTCGGAGTACAATTTTCCTTCGTTTAGTTCTCACTGATCAGTCCGTTTTGTATATACTGTTGTTACTTTGGACCTTATTTCACAAGAAATTTATCAGGGAGAGGATAAAGACTTTCAGGTTTCACCCCTCAATAATTTCACGGAGATTTTGTGGGTAAACTTGATAATTATAGGCTATCTAACAAATTGGGTGTTTTCTTCCTATAAATTTGCATATGCTTTCTTAAGGAAAAGAAACATTATCGCACAAAATATTAGATAATTTTTTTTAAAAAAAAAGTAAAAATTATCTTCTACAAGTAGCGTTTTGTTCCTACTCAATACAAATTGTGATAAAAAGTAAATATTCATATATACCTTCGAAGTCATTACATTATAGATCAAGTACAACCGCAAGAGACGAGTAGACAAATAGAATAATTTCTAAGTGTAATTTCATACTGATTTTATTTATGACTATCATTTGTTTCATACAGCAAATTTCGATCTGTCATTGTCTACATTGCATCTTAAAAATTATATATTTGATACATTAACTAATTTTCATCAAGATAGACAGGTTTCAGTATTATTGCCTTGTAATATTTTAAAATACAGTGGAGTGCCACAAAGTATAGCTGCCGCGGAAAAAAAAAATAGTGGTGTTATATGTATAAGATTAAAGTTCCATGAAATTTAAGTATATTGTGTTTATTAACAACCGTAAACACTACTTTGGATGTTGTTCTAAATTATTTTCATTCAATGATTCTTTTGTGCTCTGGAACGCCTCTTCAAGAGCTAAGGAAATATCAAATATATAAAGAGCGTCATCAAGCAAAAGGACACATCTTTCTCGCTTCTCCTACTCCGACAGTCCTGATCTACTGACTTCTGCACAATTTTGTAACAAACGCTAAGTTAAAATTAATGATTCATATCCCCAGTGATTTGTTTTGCTTCAGAAAATCATTACTGTAACCGCTTCGAATATTGACTGATCTTTTTTTAATGGTTTTCTCTTTTCCCCCTTCTGTTCTCTTCGATTTAAGAAAAAAATGAAGATAAGAGTTATATGCAACTGAGAATAAACTATTTTAGCCAAGCTTTCTGGTAGAGATTCGGATGGATGACTATCTTATTATTGTTATTTTTTTAGGAAAAAGTCCGTAGACCACCAGATGTTTACTGTTACTGTAATTAGCAAAAGGTACTAATTTAAGTTATTTTGTGGATTCTATTTAAATTATGAAAACAACACTATCTATTTGACTATTTGTGCGAGAAATTATGCCTGCTAATTTTGGTACTTTTTTCATTATAGTTATTTATATTAAATTTAATATTCGTGCGGTTTTTAATTTTTATTTTTCATTGTTGTAGATTTTGTTTTTTTTTTGAAATTATCCTATTTCCATTTCGCTTTTCCCTAATTTTAAATATGATTTTTCTGTTTTCAATTGTTTTTTTCCTTGTACTTCAATTGTTGCTTCTTCAAGAAACTTCTCAAGGAGGGTAAAAACTCTCACAAGGTGGGTAAAAACTCTCATCCCTCAATTATTTCACTGACATTTTCTGTGTGAACCATATAATTACAGGGTACCATGCTAAAATGGCGTGTTTTCTTCATATAAATTTGCGTACACTTCCGCAAGGAAAGAAGTTCTTTTCTTTGCCAATAACATTATTAGAGAAAAATATTTGAGGATTTTAAAAAATTATTTAAAAAATCGTCTTGTACAAGCAATTGATTGTAATTCCACACAATTTCTGTAAAAAGTAAATATATGCACACCTCAGAAGTTAATACTTTGCAAGCCAAGTACAACAGTAGGATTATTTGTTATTTCATACCCATATTTGATGACTATTATCTATCTCATACTGCAATTTGAAATTATTTACAATCTCAAGGCGATAAACCGAAAATTATGTTTTATGGCCAAAAAAATTGATAAAAATCCTTTCAAATTATTTCTTTATCTGGATTATGAAGTTGGCTTCTGTTGTTATTTTCAACTTGACAACATAAAGCATATTCCGGTCTGTCATTGCCTACCTTACATCTTACAAATAGTATAGTTAGTATATATTATATATCTAAGTTCCTTCAATATAGAAAGTGACGGTATCAGAGATAATTTATCATATTTTTAAATATAGTGTAAGGACACTAAGAACAGCTGCCCTGAAAAACATAACGGGGTGCTTTTTTATGTTATTGAATATTCAAGAACTTTTGCGCACATTGTTTTGATTAATTCTAATTATTCAATAGGCGAGAAATAAGTTTCAAGATAGAAAAAAAGAAAAGCAAATTAAAACCTCAGACAAAGAAAATGATAATTTTTACTCTTTTTTTGTGATTTAGTCGATGACTTTTTCTCATCAGCTCTGCATCAGACTCTCTTCCAGCGAAGAAAAAGATCAATACTGAAGTCACTTGAATTTTCTTCCATGCATATTATATGCTAATTAAACGCATTAATTATCGTGCTTGTTATTTAAGAACAGATTTGGGGGTGCTTGGTTTATTGTGAATTCTCATCCGATTGACCTTGCTTAGTTATGTAAGTGCTTTGATTCTGCCACGTCAGATTTTTTGTTGAATTTTTAAAGCTAATATTATTTATCTGATTGAATTATGTAGCATTTCATTACTACACATTACTGATACACCCGTCTAGCTCGCTCGTCCGTCGTAATGTTTTGTCCCGGTAGCATGGAAAGAAGGGTAGAAGAGGTGTAAGGAAGAAAGAGAGAATGGTACGCATGGAAGTTACTGGTAGCAGTGAGAGAGATCTGGTGACTTAGGAGGGAGCAAAATCTCTAGAATCAGGAGAGAGGAAAGAGTAAGAGGGGGACAGAAGATAAACGGTAGAAGACATGGAGGTCTGGATGCTACCACTTTCTGGAATGAGCTGGCTAGCTGGTAAAGGTACAGAGCACCTGCCCCTGGAATGAGCTGGCTCCTGCAACCTTTCTCTCTCCCTCTCTCTTCAGGACGCAAGCCAGTAAAGGTGCAGGGTCTCTTCTTCCCCAGGACAGATGGAAAGATAATATTGGGTGATGGATAAGGAATAACGGCTAAATTGCATCTCAGTTGCTTATCTAAGAGCACAGGTGCTGCACTTGAAGTCTTGAACCATGTGATTTTCTGTGGATTTTTAAATCTTAAAAAATCTGTAAAATTCCATCAGCTGTTCCTTTTGCCCCAGTTACAGAAATAAATCGAGAATAATTGTTTAATCAATTAAATCTAAGATTTTCTTTTGATTTTTAAACGCAAACACATAAGTAAACTTCATATTGCTCCATATCAATAGTTTATGAAGTTTTTTTTCATGCCTGCTTGATGCAAAAGGCATTTAAAACCATACCACATTAGTTAAAGGCAGATAATCCGGTATGGTTGGTTAACAACCCAATTGCACTGGTCCAAATGGGTATGATCCAGTCAACATGACCAAGTATCATGTTGGTGATCCAAAATAACTCTTTCATGTCATAAAATAGCACAATTGTTGTATCAGCACTAGTTCTTCTGACAAAACTTATGTAGGTCTTAAATATGCAAATTTTCAAATTTGACATAGGCATGAAAAAATTTTAATCATGAAAAATATGTTTCTACAAAGCTTTCCCAAGCTTTTAACATTTCATGAAATTATGGTGATTTTTTAAACTAAAAATAAAATTAAAAAAAATAAAATGTTCAATGGATATGTCTTCATTTCTCTAAAATCTTGTATAAGAATGTTCTGTATAAAAATCATAATATTTGACCAAAAACCCTTACTCAGCTTGCTGTGTCAGATCAACTTGACTGGTGGATGTATATCTGACATTTTTCTTTTAAATTTGAATACAGTATGCTAATTAAAGATCACATCTATTTATACATACAAAAGATCAAATCTACAAGTTTTGACAATTTTCTGAAAATTATTCATATTTTGGGAGTTTTTTCCAAACTAAAATTAGCAACTCCTTTTTCTTTTCTCAAAACTGACAGCATTTTTGTTTTCTTCTTTTCTCATAATTCTTTAATATAATGTCATAGTACCTTATTAGAAATTTCTTCATTTATTTTGTTTTCTTCTTTTCTCACAAAAGGCTACAAACAGATCACGCTAGAATAAATTAAAATTTCATCATTTTTTTTTTTGCATTTTCATGTTGTAAGTACAGACACGAATGCAAATATGAGGTGAGCAATACCAGGAGGTGGATTTAATGATTAATGGCAAAGAAAAAATAACCATTAACATAACCAAAGGACATAGTTGAATGTGTGTAGTTTTAGGGACAACTACCAATGCACAAAAGTGAGATTGAAGAAAATTTTAAAAAACAAAAGGAATACCTGGTTGCTTTCTTTCAGTGAATTCAAGAAGGGAGTATTCGAAACCAAGTCGGCAGTGGGTGAGAGAAGGGACTATGGGTTTAGCGAGATTCTGCAAGCGAGTGTTATTTTTCGGTTGCATATGTTCTGTATTCTCGGTCCACGAAGTCCTAGTGCACCGCGAGAGGTTCTGCAGTCGCCGTGATAGGGTCTCCGGTATCAGAAGATATCTATTCAGCGCTTCATTAGTCCCACCATGCCTAAACGGAAGAGAGCAATCGCTGAGGCGCTTATATAAGGGGGTGAAGGCCACGGTGAAAATTACAGGATGTGGTCTGTGCTTGATCGGCTGATCGCATGGCCTTGGTTAGTGACCTCCATTTTGGGAGGAGCGCGGCCTACCATCCGTCCCAATTTAATTTTTCGTGGGTGTGGGTCTGGGCAGCAAGGCGTCCAGGTCTCACCTTGGGGGTGTTGCGTGGGTACGGGTAGCAAGGCGCCCGGGGTCGGGGTGTGTGTGGGTCCGGGCAGCACGGCGCCCGGGGACGGGGTGTGCGTGCGTCCGGGAAGCATGGCGCCCGGGGAGTGGGGTGTGCGTGGGTCCGGGCAGCATGGCGCCCGGGGAGTGGGGTGTGCGTGGGTCCGGGCAGCATGGCGCCCGGGGAGTGGGGTGTGCGTGGGTCCGGGCAGCATGGCGCCCGGAGGGCGGGTGTGCGTGGGTCCGGGCAGCATGGCGCCCGGGGGGCGGGGTGTGCGTGGGTCCGGGCAGCAAGGCGCCCGGGGGGCGGGGTGTGCGTGGGTCCGGGCAGCATGGCGCCCGGGGGGCGGGGTGTGCGTGGGTCCGGGCAGCAAGGCGCCCGGGGGGCGGGGTGTGCGTGGGTCCGGGCAGCATGGCGCCGGGGGCGGGGTGTGCGTGGGTCCGGGCAGCATGGCGCCTGGAGGACGGGGTGCCCGTGGGATTTGTACTTCTCCGACGAGTCTATAACTGATGTCATTTGTGAAACCCTTGTCCATGAGAAACATAAAGTGAATAACTGATGTCATTAGCGTCGATCCCTTTCGTAAAAAGATACTGAAAAATATTGAGCGAGTAGTTAGTTCCTCTTCGATTCAAAAAAAGTTCATTTGATTCTAGTTCTAAATTGATTTCAAATTAAACTAATTTGATTCGAAATTATATCGAATCAAACTCAAATCATAGTGAGTGAGTTCAAAATGTATTCGCGAACTATTATAGTTTGAATTTTTATTATGTTATCTGTTTGAGTGTCTATTTATTTGAATTTGTATTAATTATTTGATTGTTTGAGACTTTGAGTAGTATGAATTTATATGAAATTTATTAATTTTTGTTGAATGAACTTTTAATTTTGTATGAATTTGTATTAAATTGACATTTTTTATATTTGATTCTGTTATTTTGATATGAATTGTGGAATTTGTCCATCTGATAATTATATTTTGAACTATTAACGAATCGAA
>CAXKVV010001534.1:0-28292 GCA_964058805.1 Schoenoplectus triqueter
CGACACAATACACCTACTCAAAAATATTCTAAGTTCTTTGTGAGAAGAAATGAGCCAAAATTAACATAGTGTATCGTTATGTAACGCTTTGTAAAGTGTTCAACGATTCAGTGAATCGTTATAATATTTCTGAAGATCAGTAGACCTCTCAGAAGGTTGGTCAAACAGTCAAAGTGTTGATAATGTTTCTGTAAAGCGTTCAACATTTATTTATATCGTTATAACGATTTATTCTATTCGTTTTTGAATCGTTATATCATTATATATAATTTTGACAAGGGGTATTCTTGGAAACTCAAGATTCTCAATACAGAAACGTTATAACGATTGATAAAACGTTATAACATTTCCCAGTGCAAGAATACTAGTTCTCCGTTAATGGTTTATAAAAAGTGATGTTCTAGGGGTAGATTAATTAATTGAAAATAATCAACATCTCTAACAACCCAGAGCACTCAACTGCAACCAAAAGAACTCATTTCCTTCCTTGTAAATTACAAGAATAAGAGATCTTGAATTAGCCAAATCAAAAGGAATTCTTGTGCAATCTTCAGTTTCAACACTTCTTTGAGCTTTGTCTTAAATACTTTCTTAGCAATTATATTGTAGTTTCTTTGAGCCTTGAGTGCTCCTTTGTTGTTTTCTTTTACAATTTTTAGTCTTCTTGCACTTATATTGTGAAGAAGCTAAAGATTCTTATGTATAACTGATTTTTTAGTAATAAAACGGCATCCCATTAGTGGAGTGTGACCTAGAGACGTAGGCATTTTAAACCGAACTTCGTTAACATTTTCAGTGTTCTTTATAATTTCTGTACTTTAACCAAACTAGACCAAATTGTCATTTTTGATAAAAAAAAATCATCAACCATTCTTTTAAATATCACATTCCAATATATTGGATGTATTTCTACAAATTACCAGTATAAGTTAGGACAAAAATTGATAAATTAAGAAGGAGATTTCTTGAAAAATAGTATGTAAGAGTAGAAAACGGGGAGGTTTAGGAGTAATTGATTTATACATTATGAATAAATCTTTGTTAATTAAATGGCTTGTTAGGTTGAAAGATCCTTTAGTTAAGGGTTGGTAGAAGATAATCTTACATCAGAAATACTCTAATTTAGTATTATCAATTAGTGTTTCTCCATTTATGAAAGGAATATTGGAGTATAAGAATATTCTAGATATAAATTTAGACTGAAAAATATTTAATGAAAATTCAATTTCCTTTTGGATGGATAGATGGCTATTAAATACCTCATTAGCACATCATTATCCTTATCTCTTTTCTATTGCTATAGACACTCAAATCTTTGTTGCCAAAGCTCTTGTTGCTAAATAATTAACATCACTTTTAAAAGACAACTTGTAGGAATTTATTATGAGGAATGGTGTGATTTACAATCTCAAATTAGGGGTATTTCTCTTACTACTGCTAGTAATGATGTAATGTTGTGGAGATAGTCATTTACAGGAATTTTTTCAGTTCATTCTCTTTATGAGTGGTTAGAATTTGGGGGTATATCTAATACTGAATATTCTGTAATTTGGTTGACTAATATGTCTCTTAAAATTAAAATTTTTGTTAGGCTGGTAAAGAGAGATATAATTCTTACCAAATTAAACTTGATCAAAAAAGGTTGGGTAGGAAATACAAAATATATTTTTTGTGATGATGAGGAATCCACCAGTCATTTATTTGTTACATGCCCTTTAGTTAACCAAATCTGGCAATGAATAATTAAATATAATAATTTTATTTTTGAAGGAACCACATTACTTGACTTGTAGCACATGGATTGTTGCATACCCCTTAAAAACAGTTTGTGATAGAATTACTAAGAGGGGTTGTATTATGGACTATCCGGTTAGAGAGAAATAAATTAGTTTTTACTGATAAAAAAGCTTTTAGTATTGTAGTGTTAGGGTGGAAGATAATTAATCTGGCTTAGTATTGGTGCTTACAAAAAGGGAAAGTAGATTTTCTTAAGTTATTTTTTGTTCTACCACAGAAAGTGGACGATTTTATAACGCAGGTACAAGTTCTATCGGAGGAAAAGGTGGAACTGGTAGAGAAAGATTTAGTGGAAGTGCAAGAGGTAACTCTAGTAATTTTATCAGCAACTTTGAATATCAATCTCATGTCTGGAAGAGAGGGTGATTAAGTGGGTGCAATTACATGTTGTTCTGTCTAAAATTTTTGGTTGCTTTAAACATAGCACTATGTAGTTAAGGATGTTTCATTATTTACTTGTTGTAATAGGAGTATATCGTCATTCTGTCTTTAGATTTGGTTAGTAAGATCCGTTAGATTCTTATTCATCTTCATATGGTACAAGATGTTTAGTACCGTTGAAAGACTAAGACAATGTATCTGATGCTATGATTCTATAAAATCGGTGGGTATCTCCACTTTCATTAAAAGAAGAAGATATATATATGAAAATCCTTTGCATTTGCTAATTATGGTTATAAGCTCGGGTTGTTCAAACTGTCAAAATTTTTATTTTGAGTTCCTGGAAAAGGTAGCCGCATTTTTCTGCCCAGCTAGATGGAGAAAAACATTTTTATTTTCCTCAACATTTTTTTCCACCAAAATGTCCAAATTACCCCTCCAATCATACTGAAGTGCCATCATTTTATCCATCCAATACCAATAGTAGATCGCCTTCCTATACATCAATTATCAAGGCCTCAAGGGGGAGGTACGAGAGAAGAGAACAGAGAGATTCCAGCAAATCATATATATATTGAGAGATTTTACAGTGTTTATTTCACAGGTATTTGCTTCGTCATAAAAAATGTCATAAAATTAAAATTCAAATTGTCAATCTAATTCATCTAATATAAATTACATATTTAAATCTTATGAAATATCAAATTTGATTACATTTGAAACTTTCTAACTATTTTTTTCGGATTTTTCAAAAATACCCCAAAAATAATAATAAAATAATTATATGCACCTAAAGAATTATCATCTTTTAAATATTCAAAAGAAAATAGTTATAAAGTTTCAAAAATAATAAAATTTGATATTCAGCAAATTTTCAATATCTAAATTATTGTGGACTAATTCGATTGATATTTTGAGATTTCAGTATATGAGATTTGAAACTGAAATAAAATATCTCTTTGCTTCATAAAGCACCATAAGATATTTTATAGAAATTCTCGATATCAAATTCTAGTAGAAAGAAAATTAAATTCTCCATATCAAATTCTTGTAGAAAGAAAACCAAATTCTCAATATCAAATTCTCGTAGAAAATCAAATTTTACACTTTTTAAAAAAATTGCTATTTTTTTGATAGAAAGAAAATCATCACTATTGAACGATTCAAAATCCTTAAATCAAGCAACTTTCTGCCAAAAAAAATAGCAAATAGTTTTCAAAAAATATATAAATTAATTTTCAATAAGAGTTTGTTATGGAGAATAAATTGAACAGTTTGAATCAGTCATTTTTAACTTAAAATTTGAGATTTTGACATGATGCATGAACACATCCATGCAATATGTTGTATTTTAGATTTCCTATATATATATATATATATATTGATAAATGACATTGCAGTAGCCAGTCACCAGTAGCAAATGATGAGAAGTTGAAGGAGATGATCTTCATTGTTAGACAGACGCTTGAAGTAAAACAGACACATGCAAGATTTTATCCACAAGTATTAATTACTCAGACAATATTATTAGGGAATTTCACTTTAGGGATGAACTTTTTCAACCCTTCATACACCAGTAAGATGCTAAGATTTGTGCCCCTCAATTTCTAGCGGCACAATTCTCATGCCATTAAATGAGATTCCTTTCAGCAATAAATGAGACTGAAGGAGGCAATTAATTTTGCCATTCTTATGCTCATTGTCCTTTTTGCGGACATTAATTTAAATTATTTCTAATGCAAATTATTAATCTGTCATGACCTACTCTGCTCTGCTACAAGCGACACAGAGTGAGTTATCTCGCCGATTTGAAGGCTGTGCTCGCCGATCGGTATCCTTCTTACTCCATTGGTGTCGGCAAAGCTAAGATCGGTACACACATCGACCGCCATCTCAACCCTGACCTGGCCACCAGCTGCCACATGGACCTTTTCAAAGCCCACAAGCTGTTTTACTGGTGCGGAGTGACCGGCTGGTGGGTTCGAGTAGATCATCACAGTGTGGGTCCCATCTCGGTTCCCCTCATTTTTCACATCAACATGGATTGGGATGTGCAGGCCATCACATCTAGCATGTGTCACACGTACTGCCCGTTTCCTCCGCATAGGATCAGTCGAATTAACCGACATGAGTTTCTGACCGTCAAGTGGAATGGACAGCTGGGTTGGAGTGTTGGCCAATGAGTGGAAGAATTTGGTGTAAGAAAGGCCGTGGCCGAAGGGGTAGATTACGGGGCCAGTGTAGAAGCGGTAGGTCCTACCTGGATAACCCTTTGACAGATTGGCACGCATGTTCATGTCGGTCATCGGGACCTGCTGCACATAGCCTTGTGGGTACCATGTCATTGGCAGCTTACCACCTGTTAATTGTTATCACAAATCATTAACAAGAATATCAACCAGTAAATCAAGTAACAATCTTCAATTCCTCAACTTGTAATAATTTAACAGAACATGATTTCTCTTCTTTTTCGGATTTAATTAATTCATCAAACATGGTTGGTAAAGGATATTATTTGGAACAATAACTCTGGGGGATTGGGGATTAGTTGGTTCACAATGGAATCGATCGGATCAATAAATTCAGTTCACTAAACTAAATTCCATTTGATTATGTTCACATTCCTTTCTTAATTACCTGGATTAAATTCACCAAAGATGGCATCGGCGATGGCAGCCCCACCAGCTTGACCGGGGTATCCGGCCCAAATGATAGCTGAAACCCTTGGGTCATTTTCGGCAAAAGAAATGTCGACAGGCCCGCCAGACAGGACAACTACAACCACTGGCCCTTTGGATGACACTGCAACCTTGGAAACCAGCTCCTGCTGCCGGCCGGGGAGGAGGAGGCCATCTCTGTCCCTTTGCTCTGCCTCAACCGACTGATCCAACCCAACAACCACGATAGCAGCATCGGCAGTACGTGCGGCATCGACTGCAGGCCCAAAGGGCTGGTTACCTTCACATGACACATCCATGCAGCCCTTCTGGAGCACGGTTCTCACATAGGATCCTATCCCTTGGAGTGGGCTGGTGTACCGGCACGGAACACCAGCATAGTTCCCGATCATAGTGACAGTGGCATCTGAGTGGGGCCCGATGACTGCCACATTGCGGTGGGATGAGGCGGACAGCGGGAGAGCCTTGCGCTGGTTCTTGAGGAGCACGATGCCCTGACGAGCAGCCTCCAAAGCCAGGTCCTGGTGGGCAGGGGAGCACACGTCTTGTGGACCCAGGTTTCCAAATGGTTGTGTTCTGGGGTCGCCGTCGTACATTCCGAGCCTCATCTGCACGGTCAGTGTGTTGGCCAGAGCAGAGTCAATGTCGGCATCTGTGACTTTGCCCTTGCTCACTGCGCTCTCAGTGTATTGTGCCAGGAAGGGCCCGCAATCCAGATCCAAACCTGAAGAGAAGAACCAGAAAGGATGTGATGAAAACATATATACTAACATGTCATGTCACTCGGATTATCTTAATTAATTAATTAATTAATGTGCAATGATGATGATGATTAGTTGATTACCAGCTTTAAGAGTGGCTGCGACAGCATCTTCAGGGGTAGCGGTGTAGTGCTGGGAATTGTAGAAAACACCAACAGAATCACAGTCCGACACTATGTACCTGCAGTTTGCAGCCCAAAGAAAACAAAACTTAATTAATTAATTATCTATTTCTCCATGCAGATTAACTACACTTTACACATGATGATGAATTGATGAGACAGACGCCCACCCATCCAGGTGCCATTGTCCTCTGATGGTGCCTCTCAGCAGGTTCTGGTCAGCGCACATCGGCACTCCGTTCACCTGGTTGTACGAGCACATCACACTCGCCGCGCTCCCCTCCATCACACACGCCTTGAACGGTACGTTGAATGTGTCCTCTAAATCCTGTTTGCTCACTAAGGCATTGAAATGGAAGCGGTCGATACCTTTCCAGTTGTCGAGGTCGTAGGCCGTGTAGTGCTTGCAGCAGGCAGCGAGTTTCAGTTTGGTCCGACCATGCTTCCCACCATACGGCTGCTGGAGGCCACGGACATATGCAGCAGCATATTGCGCAGCCATTTTTGGATCCTCGCCCGGCGTTTCCTGGCCACGGCCCCACCGGGGATCTCTGAACACATTCACATTCGGACTCCACACTGTCAGCCCTGCTTGCCCACCGTTGTACATCGCACGCGTCTCGTCGGAAACCACCTGCATACATTAATTATTATTTTCTCACATTTTTTCTTCCACTCCCTTAACTAAATTTTGGAAGTATTAATTATGATTTTCTTATATTATCAGTTCAACGACAATATTGCTTGGTATTTGGAGTCTTGGTATATCTTGGATTTGCTGCTGGCAACTTGTAAGCTTACTTATTAGTTATTACTAAGAGCTAATTTCGCAATTGATGTAATTCAATATATTGTCTTTTTAACTTTTTTCCAATTCTTTTAGTCATCATCTTTTGCAATTCTAGAGCGAACATTTTTTTTGAAATCTTTTTAATATCCTTGCGGGCCCTAACCCATGTTCCATTTTCTTTCTACAATGCCTTTTATCGAGGCTAAGTCAAAAGTGAAAGCAATACAAACAAAGGAAATGGCCAAATGGGCTTCTTCTTTTTTCCAAAAAATTAAAAAGAGACGAGTAAGATAAGAGTTTCTAAACAGAAAACGATGGGATTTCTGACACTGGTATACTGGTATATTGGCTAAAACAGAAAAGACATATCGTTTTCTTTCCAACCGGACCCACAACAGTTTTTTAAATACGGCACAGAACTTTAGGCGAGTTTTTTCTCAGGCTCAGGCTCAGACTCAGCCAATGAGATCTCAAAATTTTATCCAGTACTGACATGTCATCTCTCCTCGGTAGTCGCAAAATATTAACACGTGAGAGATAAACTTTCCATATTCTCCGGTTACAAGGAAACTGGAAAATTCCTTGCCATATGATACTTGCTAGTTTTTGGTTACCAATTCCATTTCTTCACTTGCCAGTTCAGCGTTCAGATTTCATTTCAATGGTTTCACGCTTCACACAAATGAAATGTTGATTGATTGTTAATTTATAGCTTAAAACAACTTTATGAATGGAGAATGCCAGTTCTGTACCAACTTGGGAAGACTTGGAGAAGGTGCTCAGCAAGGTCCAAGTTATTGCCCCCGTGAATCTACTGCTTTGATTTTCTGGTAGTCTAGAGTGATGGATTTATCCATGGGAGTGGGACCCACGCTTCAGAAAAAAAAAGAAAAAAAAAACTAAACCATTGCACCGCTCAAAGTTGAAACTGTGTCCTGATCGATCCAAGTTTTCATTACCGTTGAAAGTTGTAACGCTTTTGACGATTAGGATTTTATATGTACAAGTACAAATTAAACCCATTGAAGTTAGAAGATTCCAATAAAATCAGACCTCAGTTAATCGAAATCAATGTTAACAATTTGCACAGAACAAGGTATATTTTAATTATTAAACTGAACTTTGTCTTTTAGATCGAGAAGTCTCATTTATTTATATTATTTTACTTTTTGGAAATCATTTTCTATTAAGCTAGGAAGAGCCCTATAATATAAAATAATAAAATGTCACTGTCCACATTTCATGCATGTAAATGTAATGGAAGCAGGAAGGTTGCATTGCATGTTGATATTGATATGAGGGTAATTGTACAGTGATGAAATTAGCTGGCAACAACTACCTTTCCACTTCCACATCACATGGTGGAGACTGGAGTGGCGGAGTACTGCTGCTGCTCAACATATAATACAATTAATCATCGTCCATTTCTAAACCAAATACTATTTCATGGTGAAAACTTTGGCCATTGCACCTGTCCTTAGAGATATGAATGAGTGAGAGCTATTTTATAGACCCAGCACCAGCACCGACACCAGTCCATTATGCTTATGCAATGATAGAGACTTGGAAACCAAACGAAATAAAGCAAGACCTGATGTATATTATATATATATCATCTCTGCTCTGTATCACTTCTTCTTCTTCTTTTCTTTTGAACGGTCTGCTCTATATATTATGACTTGATAATAAAAGAAAACAAAGCGACCATCTACGAGTTAAAAAAGTACCAATTCTGAAATTTAACAGACAGCTCTGTTTTTCTGGAAACGAATTTTGTACGTACAAATGAAGTATGCATCTAAATTATTTCTAATGAAAAGGGAGGTTTTGTTAATTAAGGGGACAATGTGCACACATTTTCACTTTATTCCTTGTACACATAACATAACACATCTATCTGTAAAAGACTGAACACTACCTAAAAGTCCTAACCATGGTTAAAAGCGCCCACCAATTGCACAATAAAAGGGAAAAGAAAAGAAAAGAAAGGAAAGGAATTTTGCCCATAAACTGATAAACAGAGAACCTGGACATGAAGCGCCAAAGAAACAATAAAAACATATTTATTAAAAAGGCGAGAACTTGATTTTGGCACTTGAACATGTATATCTCACTTAATTTCCAAGCCGATTGTTGGAAAATAAATAAATAAATAATATATATTTACCCGGCCAATGAGCTCCCAGAGAGAAGTATTGAAGGATGCTGCCGACGTGATGACCTGCGGGAAGCTGGTGGCACCGGGGAATTGTCCGCCGAAGTGCACTCCGGGGCCGGTGTTGGAGACGCCGTGTAGAGCCTCCGACCACCACTCGTACCCGTTGATACCGAGCCGAGGCACGCCCGCTGCATTGTTCACGAGCAGGCGCACCTTCTCATCCCGTGTCAATCTACTGAGCAAGTCCCTCACACGGGCCTTGATCGGGTGGCCCATACAGCAGAATGGGAAGCCCGTGGCAGGGCCACCAGGTGCGCACGCAAAGGGCGGCCTGGCGGATGCGGCAGAAAAGAAAAGAGAAAGGGAAAAGAGAAGGATACAAGTGCGAGTGCGAGTGCAAGGGGAGGCCATGGATGAAGGACCTGAGAGTGAGGAGAAGGCAAGCTGGGGGCTGCAGCTATTTATATACAAATCATGAATTGAAAACAAAACAAGGCGCGACACTTCCACACTTAATCATTTTTCTCATTTCCTTTTAGGAATTGAAAATTTGAAAGGTCTTTGCTTTAATTTGGCGTTGTTGGATGGCAGTCTGGGATTGAGGCTGTACGCTTGCATGTGAATCCTTACAATCATAAAATTTGCACATTTATTATTTGTCTGATGGAAACCCAAGAAAAAAACATTTTTTAAATTAATCATGCACAGGGAATAGATCCAATTTAGTAATGGTCGAATTAGAGAGCAGCTCGCGATCTTCTCTTGTTCAGCATTAACTTATCATTTTAACATGCGATGAAATGAGAAGAACCATGCAATTAATCGCTAATTAATGTGAATATGTGATCATGTCATGGGTTGCCACCTTTGGTGTGTTCTGTTATCTATCATGTTACATTGCTATCAAATGAATTAATTATTAATACTTTTGTGTGATAGAGGCTGTGAAATGTTCTGACTGGTAGTCTTTTACAGTTTAAACAATTGATCAATTGAGTGTGAAGTGAATATGGAGGTGAGGTCCTTCTTCTTTTTTTCTTCCTTAGAAAGCGAGTGAAGTCCTAGTTGTTATCGGATAGGAGGATGACCATTGAAAAGGAAAAGGTGTTAAGGAATTTGGAATATGACGTGGCACATTCATTGTAAGTGGTAATTACTAATTATGCTCGCTTCATGCATGTGTGATGCATCGCTTTTAATATAATATATCCATTTGCTTTTTGAGAACTGAGGTCTCAGGTCTTGGGGGATTGGCTCTGTGCCTCATCTTTACTTTTAGCTTAGCTTAGCTTAGCTTAGCTTTATCAATTGGGTGTTGTGTAAGCTAAGCATCATCTCACCCAAATTATAATCATTATTTACTAATTTGGTCTTATCACGAATATAATTTCCATTTGCCATTTAATTCTCTGTTCTCTTTTTCTTTGAACAATTTATGTTTTCTTGTTACATGGCTCTTTTTCCGATCAGATGTATATATAGAATTATAGATTCTTTGGATAAACAAGGTAACGGTGATGACGATGTATGTATGGCCGGCATCCAAGCCTGTTGCGATGATCTGACCCTGATTATATCCACTCCAGCTATTGAGCTATATTTCATATATGACATGATATGAGATGAGATGGGTACCTAGTAATTTCTTAGAAGCAACGGCAAATTATTGCAAGAGGTACGACAAATACCAACGCAGAGGCTGCAAGGCACGCAGATTTTTTTTAGTAATTAAAATATAAAAAAAAAAGTGAAATGGTACGAGTGTCCTAAATTTTGCATCTCTAATTCGAACTGAGTTTTAAACTTAATTCTAACTATTTTGGACCGAGTTTCAAACTCAATTCTAAATGTTGTGTTTTTTTAATGGTTTTTGTATTATTTTTAATAGTTTATTTAGTTATTTATTATGTTCTATTATTTGTTTAATAGTTCATCAAAATTTTAAACTATGTTATTATGTTTTATTAGGCTATAATATTTTTAAATATTTGTATTAGTTAAATTTCAAACCGTAACAACAAAAATAAATTTAGTTTAAAATAAATAAATAAAACTCCATACAACAAAAAAATTATAGTCTCTCTAATAAAATATAATACATTAACATTGCTGATCAAATATTTTCTTAATCAGAGACGAACTTTATATGTCTTTTGGTTGAATTTCACGCTGAAGATGCTCGCATCTTTAGGGTGCGGGTGCTTGAATCTCTGAAACTCAGGTGGAGAGGCCAGGCGTATCATATGATGATGCGCATGAGGCCTCAAATTGGGTCCCGAAAGTATTAACACTCGGGTCGATGGTCATTTGACTGAGAAGCTGAAAGTAAGACTTGACATTTTCATGAAATATGTCAAAATCATTAGTCATTGGCTCTAGTGCCAAGTCAGGTGGGTCGTCTGTTCGAGGTCATCGAAACAGACATCTATGTCCTTCGGCCTTGTGGAAGACTTGTGTAATTACAATAGATATATTTACATTAATTAAAATAAAGTAAAATCAATTTGATATAAAAGTAATTATAAATAAAAATGGATAAGAGTTAAATTGATCTGATGATGTAAGTATCGCCAAGAAAATATGCTCATAACCTAAATCAGCCATTAACTCTTAATCCATCTCAATTCAAACTTGACGAACCATGACTGTTTGGGCTATTCGGGCACCTTAATTCACTCAATAGTGTTGGTCATGCTCCTGACTAGATGGAACATCTGAATATGTATTTTTTTATTTCATGTGGTTAGTTATTAAAACAACTTAAATTTGAAAACATAATTAAATTTAATGTGTACAAATGCTCACCGCTCGGGGCGTCTAGTATGAGTGTGGTACGTATGCCAACATATCCATAGGTCCCTTTGGATGCGGTACCGATCGACTCAATACTTCCTTGATGTTTTGCTCATACTAGATCGTAATCATCTCTCTTGTAATACCAACCCATATAGACAAAAGTGCTCGACATATTTGTTTGGCTCGACTTGGTTATAAGTAGCTTGGGCTCATCTATGGGCCAATGGTAGTACACTCCCCGATCCATTTTTTTGGCCTTCTCCGAACATACATCGACCTTGATGTATGTTTGTTTTTGCAAGATGTGAGCGCTAGCTGGTAAAGAAGAGGAGCCACCAGAGGGTTCTGTTGGTACATGTTGAACATGTGCATGAGTTTATTTGGATAGTGATTCTCGACCATACATAGTGAATACGACACATCCAGCTACGATATGTAAAAAAATATGAAATCAGATTAATGTATCGTCAAATGAAGTAAATTTAATTTAATTTAATTTAAAAACTTACAAATTATAGTGTGTGTGGTACACCGAAGGTTTATCTTCATGATAAGCAGCGCACAATATTCAATTGACATTATTATCACTCAAATTCTCAAATTGATTCCAAAATTGACTTAGTCCTCCTAGACGCGGGGTGCGCTTGAACAAATATTTTATCGCCCATTTGTCGCCGAAAAAAGACTTCAATTGAGGTTCAAGACTATCCATTGGAGGCTCCTTAGTTTTACACATATTTCAATTAGAATTGCATTAAGAAATTAAAATGAATGTAAGGTAAGTACTAATGAATTTATCTCGAACTCCTAATCAAGAATCGTGTCCAATACCACATTTGAAGAAGAAGCAAAAAACCAGCTATATAATATGATGAATCGAGTACTGAACAATAAATGTCATGGTACAAACAAGACAATACTGTTTACCCTCAATTGTATCCATCATTTGATATGTTAATCATGTTATGAAGAAATATAAGGTACACTGTCTGCACTGAGTCTCCGTTGTCGTCTGAAAACATCACAGACCCAAAACAAATCCAAGCAAAATGACCATGTGTAGCTATAATTAATAAAAAAATCAAGCAAAAATTAAACTAACCTATTTTAAAATTAAGATAAATTAAACTACAAATTGTATTGTTGAATGGTCCTATCATCGGAGTGAGCGAACAATTCTTAAAAATTCCTTCGCAAATATACGAGTCGGATACTGTAAGTCGAGAACTAAATGTAGTCGTTTTTTTCTCTTATTTCTTGTCTTGAATGATAGTGAGTTATCGATGATGTTTTCATAGTTGTAAGGGTCATCATCGAGCTCAAGAAGCATCTCCAACATCAACCAAATTGGAATTTTAGCTCGGATAAAGAGAATGACGATAACCTCAAAATATGTTATACATAGGGTGCCCACGAGACGATCTCGAGACGAATTACACAAAACTCAAAACTCATCTCCATAAGTTGACGAGCTGTTTAGCTCGTCTTGTTAACATCTCGAGCTGTTAATGAATGAACAGAAAATGAGTTTCAACGAGTCGAACACGAACGAGCTATGAGCTATGATTTTGATCACCAAGGAGATTTTAATATGAAGATCATATTTAACGATTTGGATCATTCATTTTAATTTTAAAATATGAGATATAAACGTGAAGTATAAAATATTTTGTACTTTATAAAGCATATTAGCATACCTATATATATATAGAGAGAGAGAAAGAGCTTATGGTGCTTTGCAAAGTAAAAAACCGTTATTGTTTCGGGATGAGATTTTATATCCGGAGATCTCAAATGGTCAATCTAAATTGCTCAATGATTTTTTCATGTCAAAATCTTGTAGGATATTAAATTTCATTATTTTTTGAGGTTTCTAATTATTTTTAAAAACAACCCTGAAATAGGCTATTTACTTATGTTAAACGGAACTGTTTTTTAAAAATAGCTATAAAGCTCAAAAAAACATGAAATTTAATATCCTATAAGATTTTGACATGAAAAAATTATTGAGCAACTTAGATTGACCATTTGAAACCTCAGGATATGAAATCTCACTCCGAAATAATAATAGTTTTTTTGTTTTGCAAAGCACCATAAACTCTCTCTCTCTATATATATATAGAGAGAGAGAGTGTGATATACTGTGAGGTTATGCTCACGGAGGACTTCCGTGAGCTTAACTCAAAAACTATATCAAATCATTTTGAAATTTTAATTTATCATTCTTATTAAAAAAATTTATATGAAAATCTATTGGGATGCAAAAATTTAGAGTGTTTTGAGTTTTTTAAGTCATGGTTTTTAATTTTTGAGAATCAGCTCTAAAAATAATAATAATATATTTAATATTTGAAAATCATTTTTAAAAATTAAAAATGATGACTTAAAAAGCTCAAAACGCTCCAAATTTTTGCATCCCACGAGATTTTCATATAAAGAATTTAATGAAGATGATAAATTAAAATTTCGAGATGATTTGATATAGTTTTTGAGTTAAGGTCATGGAAGGCCTCCGTGAGCTTTAAGCTCACAGTATCTTTACTATACATATATATATATATAATTATGTTACGGTTAGTCGTAAAATATAAAATATTTTTGTACTTCACATCGTATCTCCCATTTTCGAATTTAAAACACCGATCTGACCGTATCATAACTCTCTCTCTATATACATACATACATACATACATACATACATACATACATACATACATACATACATACATACAAACACACACACGCGCACACACACACATATATATATATATAGTGAGACTGTGGTGTTTCACGAAACACAAAACCTCCTGTGCTTTATGTCCGTATCTCGAATTTGAAAGTTCAGACGGCCGATCCAAACCGATGAACATGATCTTCATATTGAAATATCCTTTGAGATCAAATTATATATTTTTTTGATTTTTTTGCTATTTTTTAAATAGGTACAAAGTTTGCTGATCTAACGATTTCTGCACCATCCAAAACTAGCAATTTTGTACCCATCTAAAAAATAGCAAAAAAATAAAAAAAATATATAACTTTTAATCTCCAAAAATAGTTCAATTTGAAGATCATGTTAAACGGTTTGGATCAATTATTTGAACTTTTAAATTTGAGATACAGATGTGAAGCACAAGAGGTTTTGTGCTTCACGAAGCACCAAAGCCTCACACACACTCTCTCTATATATAGAGAGAGAGTAAAGATACTGTGAACTTAACTCAAAAAGTATATCAAATTATCTCCAAATTTTAATTTATCATTCTCGTTAAATTATTTATATGAAAATCTTATGGGATGAAAAAATTTGGAGTGTTTTGAGCTTTTCAAGTCACCGTTTTTAATTTTTTAAAATGATGTTCAAGTATTGAATATATTATTATTATTTTTAGTGGTAATTTTCAAAATTTGAAAATTATGACTTAAAAAACTCAAAACACTCTAAATTTTTACATCCCACAAGATTTTAATATAAATTTTTTTAATGAGAATGATAAATTAAAATTTGGAGATGATTTAATATATATTTTTAGTTAAACTCACAAAAGGCTCCGTGAGCGCTCACACTATCTTTACTCTCTCTCTCTCTCTCTATATATATATATATATATATATATATGAGAAAGTCTAAAATGCAACGCATTGCACGGATACGTCCGTGCACCACATCAAAAATCTTAAATTTCAAGTTAAAAATGATCGATCCAAATCGTTCAATTTATTATATATATTAAATTTTTGTAGAAAATTAAATTTTATATTTTTTGAATTTTTTTTGGGCCAAAAGAAAATTGTTTGATTTAAGGATTTTGGATCGTCCAATAATAACGATTTTCTTCCTACCCAAAAAATAGTAAAAAAATAAAAAAATATATAAAACATTTGATTTTCTACAAAAATTTGATATGAAAAATAAATTAAATGAATTAGATCGGCCATTTTTAACTTGAAATTTGAGATTTTAACGCGGTGTACGAACATATCTGTATAACACGTTGTATTTTAGACTTCATCTCTATATATATATTCGAAGTTTTATTCGGCCTATTAAAGTATGAAATAAATCAAATTTATAAAAATATCAACCGATCAGAAAATTGAGTAAACCAAAATTATATTAGTTAAACAAGAATAAAAACTACCAGCAGTTATAAAATTGATAGAGAAATAAAATAGTTTAAAAATAAAATAAATAGATAAATAAAATCTATATATATATTATGATTATTTTTATCATAATTTTTATTTATACCAAGTAAAATAAATTTATTTGAAAAATTTTGGACTATCGAGATTATTTGATTTATCCGATTTAGAAAAATATAAATTAGATCAAAAAATAAAAATTATATTAGCTAAATTTTTTAACCAAACTGAAAATTTTAAATTGAAAAATCAAATTAAATAATTCAGAATTTAAGTGACTCAAAAGAGTTGCACACTTGTACGTCTAATTTGAAGAGAAGGTTCGAATAATAGATGCTCTTCGGAGCAAAAAAGTTGATCCATTTTCTTCCATCATCACTTAAACACTTAAACTCTGGAGTCGGAAGTAGGGATGGCAATAAATTTCATGGTTCGTCCGGCCTATTCGATCCGTCCGGTCCGGAGGTCAAAAAGATAGGGCTGGATGGGTACGGATTTAGGGTGAGGACCGCTTGTCCGACCCATAATATCAGTAATATATAATATATATTTATATGTGTTATGTATAATTATATATAAAAACCTTATCAAATTGGGTAAAATTAATAATTTAACAAATAAAATGTTCATTTAAATTAATTCTTTTAACTAAATATTATAATTTATAAATTGAGCATTTGAGTTGGTGTAAATATTTGATAATTTTTAGACTTAAAAAATAATTTATACTATTATAGTGTAAATATTTAATAATATTTTAGTTTAAATACAATAATCATTCTCTAAAGATATAATATTAAGAATAAAGAAATCATTAAACCGAGAAATTATTATTGATTATGCAATAATTTAATTAAAAATATATAGCAACAAAATATCATTGATAAAGTCGGATCGGAGCGGATATGCCCGTCAAGTATCATGACAGGGTCAGATCATCAATTTTAGATCCGGAGGTAAATACCGAATAGGCCGGACCGAGGTTTTAAAAGATGGATCAGACTCCTAATTTGACATAAACCCAGACCATTATCTAGTCGGGAGTATCAAAATCTATCGGAATCTTAAAGTATCTGAACGATCGAGATTTAACATGCGATAGATGGTACCCCTCCGCTCCAGAAGACAAGAGAGAGGTGAATCGGAGAGCTCCCTCCTCTTCCCGCCAAATCCCCAGATCAGTAAATCGCCCTCCGTTCTTCCCGCCAAATACCTCCTTTCCCTCCGTTCTTCCCGCCAAATACCTCCTTTCCCTCCGTTCTTCCCGCCAAATATCTCCTTTCCCTCCGCACCCATCTCTCTCTCTCTCTCTCGCCCTACTCTCTGACTCTAGGCTTGCGAGCGCAACGTAACAACATGGACAAGCTGGATTTCGCCGCCGACAAAGGTATCTTAACTTCTCGCCCTCTTCTTCTTCCTAAACCTAGCATACTCGCTTCGTCGCTCTAAACCCTCTCTTTCGCCTCTAACAGATCGCGCGAAAGACTTCTTGACAAACTTCGCTGATGACAACGGGGAATCTAAGTATCTCAATCTCCTCGTAAGCTCTCTATTCCTTTTCTCCTCCGTCTTGTTTTTTTTTTGCATATCACCCCTTTTGTCTTAACAGTTTGCACTGCTCCCTATAATTTACATTCACATTTATATATTTATTTTTGGTTCATGCACTTTTCCATGTTCATGTTGTGATCTAATTGTTTCCTATCTTCAGCAAGATGTGGCAAATCGCAAGATTCGTGCAGTGCAGATCGAGTTGGATGACCTTTGCACTGTATGCTTCTATTCTCTTTTCCTGTACTACACGCCCAATTTTCTCATCAACAAAACAGCTGATTTTTCTATCAATTGCACAATTCAGCTCAATCACTTTCTCAGAAATAATTTGTGTACTCGGTTAACATAATAATAGAACCCCTTATTTATTTATTATTTTTTTTCCTTTCCTTGTGTTTTACAGTACAAGGGTTTGGAGGAAGTGTTCTGGGAAAGGGTCATAGGAAACACAAGGAGGTACGTAGGCATATTTGCGGAAGCAGTAGATGAGCTGATGCCAGAACCGACAGAAGCTGTTGCAGCTGATGAAGACCGTGACATCCTAATGACGCAGCGTGTGGACGAGACGTCAGATAGTGCTGACCCCACTATTGATGCACACCAGAGGATGCCCTCTGAGATTAAGCGCTTCTTGTAAGTAGGCCTCTCTTTTTACTTTCACTTTCGACGCTTTATTTATTAGTTATATGTGATTAACAAGCCCTTCAATTTCAACTAATTTACTGTTACAAATGACAGCGTTCAGTTATACCAGTGAGCCTTGACCTAGTTTTTCTAATCAGTTGTCAATTATTGTTACATTTTCCGCGGTTGTTCAATGAAGTATGGTTTTTAAGTCTCAATCAACCATCAAATTGTTAAATAAAACCTCACATCTTCCGTTTTTACCTCAGTTTATCTCCTTTTGCAATTAAATTGCTAGATGCATTTGTCATTTCACATTTACTATCGGTATCATTATCACTGACTTTCGATATTCGAGATCTCTTATCTCTATGATTTTGGATTGGGTTTCATTTCTAGCATACCCCAATTTATTTGGGATTAAAGGCTTTGTTGTTGTTGATGTGTTTGTCATTTCACCTCTTCTCTATAATTTGTTTTCCTGATTAACTGTGCCAAGCATATATATTGATGATATAGTGAGGTGTACATAAAGGCCATGATGAAGAATACCCCTTTGACAATTAGACAAGTGAAAGCATCAAATATTGGGCAACTTGTGAAGATATCTGGAATCATTACACGTTGCTCTGATGTGAAGCCACTAATGCAAGTAGCTGTATACACATGTGAAGACTGTGGCTTCGAAATCTATCAGGTTTACATCAATAAATTATTACATTACATATTATATTCTACATCTATGCAAATAACATGATCAGTGTATATAGATTTACATAGAGTATGTTCAACCAGTAGGCTCCGTAGTATATGAAGCAGAACTGGTGTGAAGCAGCCCGTATGGTACATATATTAGTATCTTCTAGTGGTTCTGATTATTGACACGATCAACTGTTGTGTATATGAGTTATCTTGAGATGAAATAGACTACAAGATTTCATTGGTACATTACTGATGTAACAAATTGAATAAGCAGGAAGTGACAGCTAGGGTTTTCATGCCCCTGGTTGAGTGCCCTTCAAGCCGTTGCCGAGTTAACAATGTGAAAGGAAACCTCATTCTGCAACAGCGCGCCTCCAAGTTTCTCAAATTCCAAGAGGTATTTTTTCTCCAACCCTCTCTAATTTCTAACATATATTATGTTTCAGCAAACCTATCGTAGTTAAAACTGTGTTATTAATGTTTTTCAGGCCAAAATACAAGAGCTAGCTGAGCATGTTCCAAAGGGGCATATACCCCGTTCGCTGACTATTCATTTTCGGGGAGAACTTACTCGGAAGGTCTATATTCTTCTGTATCTTTTCTTTATTTTGAAACTCCTGAAGAAAGCTTCAGTCTGGTCCTGTTGTTTTTTATTTATACTGACGCTTCTTGGTTCAGTTGTCATTTATCAGTCATCACATATATAAAGATATTGTCAAGAGGACGCTAAAGCTTTGTTGGCCCTTATTTTTCTTCTATCAGGTTGCACCTGGAGATGTTGTAGAATTATCAGGCGTCTTTTTGCCAATTCCATACACTGGATTCAGAGCGATGCGAGCTGGTCTGGTTGCTGATACCTACTTGGAGGCCATGTCGGTCACTCATTATAAGAAACAATATTCAGAGTAATTATTTATGTTTATCTTTTTTCCCAATATTATGTTTGAAAGGCCTTGTAGTGATTCAAAATTACCAAAAGTCCAAATAACAAGCTGTATACTAATAAAATATTTAAACAGCTGTATAATACTACAGTGCAAGCTAGCTTTCTGTCCAGGTGCCAGTATGCTTCCATGACTGGTATCAGTTGGACCTTTCTTTTTCTGGATAGTTAATTAGTTATCATAGTTATCCTACCGCCTTTTCAATTGTAGATATGAATTGAAAGGAGATGAGCAGGAGCAGATAGAGCGATTAGCAGAAGATGGGGATATATACAATAAGCTTGCAAGGTCACTGGCACCAGAAATATTTGGACATGAAGATGTTAAAAAAGCCCTTCTGTTGCTTCTTGTAGGAGCCCCTCACCGCAAACTCTCTGATGGAATGAAGGTAATTATCAATGGTCTCCTCATGGCGGCACAATTTAGTACCATTGTCCTATAGACATGCCTAATTCTACTGTATAAAAAAAAGACGTTTTTTTGAAGGGGAGGCAAAAACCATCCCATTTTTCCATTAAAAAGAAGAAGATTTATAAAAACAAAAAGAAAAAAGAAAAATGAGAATTTACACATGCTTCAGAAGCATTTTCAAAAGAAAGAAAAACAGAAATAAAAATGAAAATAGAAAAGAAAACGGATCTGATCGCTGTACAGATCATCGTTGATGAGATGAGGCGGTGAGGAGGTGGTCGCTGTACGGAGGCATTGAGGCGGTGGTGCGGCGGCGATGAAGAGTGGTCGCTGTACAAATCTGGTGTGTCGGTGAGGCGTGGTGAAGGCGGTCTGCCGGCGAGGCGGTGGTAGTGAAGGTGGTCGCTGAGGTGGCAGTGAGGCGTCAGTCGAGGTTGCTTGTAGAAGAGAGTAGGAAAGGAGGGAGGAGAGGGGGGGAGGAGAAGAGGAAGGAGGGGGGAGGCCGGCGGCGCCGCCTCCCCCGCCTAGGGTTTTGGATTCTGAGGGTGCTCTCTTTTCCCTTTTTCGTCAACCCTTTCTGCCTTCCAGAGGAGTGTTTAAAAAAAAAAGACCTTGTTAAGACCCCTGGCCAGTGACTAACACCTTTACCTTTTCTTCACGATGGTATGAAGTGCCATTAGTAGGTGCCAGTTACAATTTTTTTAACCTAATAATTTTTAAGCTTTGTTCACTTTTCACTTGCTAAGCCATATTCAGAACAATCATGGTTTTCAAATCAATTAATTATTCACTTTTGTGTCATTTAAGCGAATGGGGCCACAACAGAAACAGGCAGCTTTTACTTGAGCTTTAATTAGAATTTTGTAGTAAAGAACCTCCTGAAATAATGGAATCAAGAGGGGAATTATCCTGAAATTCATCAATGTTTCATATTTTTATCTTCTTGGAGGCAAGAATAACAGTAAAATGTTAAACAGATAAGAGGAGACCTTCACATATGCTTGATGGGAGATCCTGGTGTAGCCAAGAGTCAGCTACTAAAACACATAATAAATGTGGCTCCAAGGGGTGTGTATACCACTGGAAAAGGTAGCAGTGGGGTTGGTCTCACTGCCGCTGTACAAAGGGACCCTGTCACTAATGAGATGGTTCTAGAAGGAGGTGCATTGGTTAGTCCAATTCAACATCCCTTTTCTTTTCCATTTTCCATCTTTCACGTGTTTTTTCTTGTTGTGCTCACAACGCAGCCCTACCTGTTATGTTTTATCACCTCTTATCAAAGTTAAATGTTAGCTCTGTGAATAAAATTGGAGATTTAGAAATAAGATAGTTAAGTTTATAAAAGAAAACACTTGCAAATGCAGGTACTGTCAGATATGGGGATCTGTGCAATTGATGAGTTTGACAAGATGGATGAATCAGATAGAACTGCAATTCATGAAGTTATGGAACAACAAACTGTGAGCATTGCGAAGGCTGGCATCACCACTTCTCTCAACGCCCGTACTGCTGTTCTCGCTGCTGCAAACCCTGCTTGGTACCAAATCACATCTCAAAACGTTTTTCTTTTTCTTTGATGTATTAATGCTTTTACCAATAATAAGAAAGACTTTGAAAACTTGTTGGGTCTAATATGTAACATTCTATGTGAATGCCATCTATTATTCTGTTATACCCTTGTAAATTCTGTCTCATATATAGGAAAATCTTTTTGTTCATTGTCCATTTTGTAAAGACTCAACTTTTATATAGATATCTATTATTCTGTTAGACCCTTATAAATTCCCCTACCATTTAACTCATAGGGGAAGATATGATCTGAGGAGAACACCAGCAGAGAATATAAACCTGCCACCAGCTCTTTTGTCACGTTTCGACCTTCTTTGGTTGATATTGGACCGAGCTGACATGGATACAGATCTTGAGATGGCCAGACACATCGTGCATGTGCACAAAACACTGGAGTCCCCTTCCCTTGGATTCACACCTCTTGAACCATCCGTACTTAGG
Organism: Schoenoplectus triqueter; assembly: GCA_964058805.1. Lineage (NCBI taxonomy): Eukaryota > Viridiplantae > Streptophyta > Magnoliopsida > Poales > Cyperaceae > Schoenoplectus > Schoenoplectus triqueter. The sequence continues at coordinate 21,875 of CAXKVV010001534.1, forward strand.
TAAGTTACAGCATTTGATTAGCCCATTTACTTCATTATTGTTGTACTTAAACTTGTGATTGACAATATCTTGTAACAACAAAATTGGACAGGGCATACATTTCTGCAGCTCGGCGTGTGACGCCATGCATACCTCGGGAGTTAGAGGACTACATAGCAACTGCTTACTCCAGCATCAGGCAGGATGAAGCCAGATCAAATGCTCCGCATTCTTATACCACCATCCGCACTCTTCTCAGCATCCTTCGCATCTCCATTGTATGCCTTTATCTCTCTCACATCAACAGAATAGCAAAACATGGCTAATATATGTCAACACCGATCCTAATGTAATAAGAAAAAAACATTGTACTTGATTTCTTCAAGTGAAGAGTACTGAGGGTTTGTTTGGCAATAATTTCAAGCAATATGGAAAGGTGGGGTGGATAAGGTGCATGTTCTAATGTTTTGAAGGTACATTTGAGAATACTTCGGTTTGTAGGCATGCATGATCTTTAATTCTGCTGTGCTACTAGCTCCATTTGTTTCTTTCTGGGTTTAAGAAAAAGGTCCTAATGCACCGTAGCAAATTCTGAAGACGCGCCTTTAAAAAACGTGAAAATATTTCCATGCGCAAGCTGTCGTTTGAAGTTAATCTATTCAAGCTATAAGTTCATTTTATATTCTTTTTGTGCTTATGTATGGCATCTATTATTTGGAATTGAATTTGAGGATTTGTATTACAGGCTCTAGCCAGGCTTCGATTTTCAGAGACAGTTGCACAGAGTGATGTGGATGAAGCACTGAGGCTGATGCAGATGTCAAAGTACTCATTATATTCTGATGATCGTCAGAGGGCTGGGCTTGATGCCATATCTGATATTTATTCCATCTTGAGAGATGAAGCTGCCAGAACAAATCGACTGGATGTTAGATATGCAAATGCTCTCAACTTGATCTCAAGAAAGGTAAATTTTATTAATGTGCAATAATCATTTATGTTGATTTTGCCAGAACCAGTACTGAGCTCAGGGCATAGGCCATTATGTAATCAAAACCTAAATGTGCCGCTATTTCTGAAGGCTGGTTAGGCCAAATTACATAATTGCATTATTATTGGGTCGAGTGCAATCAATTGTGAAATGAAGCGGCTAATTTTTGCACGTGACAAGATGTACAAATACCCCTCTTTTCCTGTGAATGGTGGAATAGAGGTTGAACATATAGGCAGTTTAGGCTACTGGCATGAAAGACATTAGTCTCCATTGTAGTATCAATAGAAAAAATATTAATCTTTGGTTTCCTCTTGTGGACAATGAAAAAAACAGGGATACAGTGAAGCTCAATTGAAGGAATGCCTGGAGGAGTATGCATCTTTGAATGTATGGCAGATCCATCCCAACACATTTGACATTCGCTTCATTGATCCGTGAAAGCTTAATCATTTAGTGTACAATTGTTATTTCTTTGTTTCCTCTTGTAACGTTCAACCGTTGTACTGGCTAGTTTGACTTATCTTTAGCAGAAACTAGAAGATTTGGTTCTTTCTTTGTGTGAAAAAGTGATAAGCTTCGAGAAAAATGATTCATCGGCTAATTTTGAAACTGTTCAAACTTGTTATGCTGGCTTTATCCCTAAACATGTTCCTTCTTGTTGCTGAGGTAATTGAGGTATAATATATTATTGATAGTATCGACATGCTAACAGTTGCAAGGACAAGGACTGCTTGAGATTTAAGAATGTGAAATTTAGATGCTCGTACCAGCTCGGTGGATGTTGAATTACAAGGTCCAACTAAGCTCGTATAAATTGAAATCCGACAAGCAACATATAAACATTCAGATCCAAACAATTCATCGACGCCAAACGGTTAATTTTTGAATAACAAACAACATGACAACTAAAATTCTTAACCAGAATCATTGTATGCTATGAGTGTTTTCAAATGCCTTTCTAGAAACAAAATCAACAAGGTGTAAAATCCCTTCCAGCCATTTTAAGTGCTGCTGTTCATCAGGCCCCAAAATATCAATCTCTTTTCAACTTGTTAATGCATGTTTGCTACAACAGTCAAGGTTGCAAATCCAAGCTGAAGAAAGTGCCCTTGTAACAATATTTTTTAATCTGCATTCTAATGAGAAACATCATAATTGCAATGCCCGCTCAGACGGTTTCTTTTGTGTGCCTGACAGCTGCAACTAAAACAATCATTGTCACATTAGGGGTCAACACCAGAAGCTGAAAGTACAAACAAATACCACACCTGGTCCAACATCACGATTTCATGTACTCCGGTTCTCCGACATCTGGGCCCCACTGTCCTCTGACGAATCAGTTGCTGACCGTTTCCCAGTTCCATTCATAAGTGCATCTGTACCTCCACTTTCGTGCAACTCGGCCTCATCGAAGGATCTCTTCCTATTGGAAGAAGATGGCTCGCCTAACTGTCCATTTTCTTCTTGCAGCTCATTAGTTGTGGCCAATGCTGCTGCAGCTGGTCGCTCAGCAAGGCCACTTAGCCGAAAGAAAACCCTCTCAACGGTCTCGGTTATTTCTTTTCCTAACCCATCACTTCCTGAAATGATCTCCCATACCGCCTTTGACGCCTTTTCTAGAACTGGGGTTCTGCGACATATTATAACATGAGGCAAGAAATAAGCACAATGAATAGACACTTGAAATTCTGGGTTTTCATATGGTACAGCTGGTATTTTCAGCTTCTCATGACAGAAGTACCAGAAATATCGCAATCATTGTCGACAATTTAGAAAAAACTGAATTTATAATAATGGATTTAGTAAAGAAAAAAAAAACAGAATTTCCACAATCAGTGTTGACGGTAAAATAACCTTTGGATTTATAAATTATAATAATGTATTTAGAAAAAACCAGGAAGATAGCAACCATTGTTGATGATGCAAATCCGATGGTCAACTTTGAACTGTTTAATAGATTTATGAGATTTACATTAATGAGTTTAGAAAAAGGAAATTCAGATTAAAAATCAAAATTAATGACCAGAATCACTGCAATTCTCTCTCAGCCAAGCCATTGGTTTCTCTCCTCTAGGCCTGGCTTTGAGAAGTATGCATACACTAGAGCAATAGACAAAAAAGTACATAGGTGCTATCTCATGATGTGCAGCTCAATCTTAAAATAGTGTTGCATTAAGCAGACTATTTTCTAATTTTTATGAAATTCCTGGACTAAAATTACAGTTTTCCTTCTAAAACAATTTCCTCTAAATGGGAATATATACCCGGTATGGCTGGTTAGACCATGGACGCTCAATAAAAATGAAAATACCTTAAACAAGGGGCACTAGAGTATTCTCTTTAGAAGGTATTGGGAGAGAGGAATGACTTAATCATCATTCTGAGGGTTAATATTTACAAGGAATGTAGTGTTGTACATGTAGTATGAGATTCAGCTGGAGCAAACTAGATGCTATTAAAAGTAATCAAGTGAAAAGGTTTTAAGTAAAGAAATTACTCTAACTCCCTCCTGAGGGCATCAAACAAGTCCCTCTTGCTCTGTTTCTCTGCGCCCGGTGTACTCAAAGTTTTGCTCCGCTCAACCATCATCATTGTATCTCTTTTCATATCTTCCTGTAACCAAGCAAATTGATATATATAGCATCAACATTAATAAAAAAGGTTAAATTGCAGAGGCCCTATTTAAGTAGCAGCCTGACAATAGAATTTGCATGACTAACCATAATTGCCCCCGAAAAAAGGTAATGGAGTAAATATATTGTATGAAGAATTTAGTTTCTATGCTCCCCTTTTGTATTTACTTTTTAGGATATTCAAATTCAATAATTTTCATGAAATTTCTGTACATTACATTTACTGTTGTACATTAATACTGATATAACCTCCTCTTAATTTGTTCCTTAATTCCACAAGTGGTGACTTTATATGAAATTGAGCACAGGAACCCCAGGAATGTGCAATAAAGCCCCAGCTAATGTTGCACATCCAATTAGAACCTCAACAAAAGAAAAAAAAATGTTTATTTGCTATCTATTATGGTTCACAACGGAGCCTGCCTATGGGTCACAGTACCAGAACCAAGAAGTGAAATAATTTTAAGCAAGGAATAAGAGGAGGAAGTTAGAGGCTGACATTTGCTTTGAGTTGGGAGATGACCTTCATCCTTATGGCATCAACAGTGCCGTCATTCATGAGTGATTCTAAGACATCCTCAGGTGACACCACATGCCGTGCCATCTACAACAGAAATTAGTAAAAACAAATATTAGAGTACCAGATGGTAACAGGTAGAGGCACAGACCCAAATATTCGATCCTCCCCAATTAAGGCAAAATCAAGGAAGTGGGACTGAAGCCCTGAACTAATTATTAGTTTTCAGTAACAGAAGTGCAGCAGTATATGGTGGAACCGGGAACCCCATAAAGAAGGTGGATTGCAATTGGTAGTGGCAAAAGGTAAAAGAGATTAACAATGAGCAAAAACAGCGCGATTATCCATTATCCATGATCCTCAGTGAAAGCGAAAGCGAAAGTGAAAATGAAAGTGAAAGGATAGATCTGCGTTGCGTAAATAGAGGGTGGAGGGGGGCAGCCAGGCAGGGGGAGAAAGAGAATACCGTTCGCTCGTTCAGAGGAGAGGAGAGGAGAGAAGAGGAGAGGAGAGGAGAGGAGAGGGGGAGGAGAAACGATTAACGAAGAAGAAGAGGATGGAATCAATGACAACGACGAGAATTAAGAAGGAAAAGGGGTTGGGTTCTGGACACTTGGAATAAAAGCAGCCCATTAGCCCATTAAACCCTCAGTCTCGACTCGACAGTCTCTGTTTATTTACTTGTTAACCCATTCTTTATTTTATTTTATTTTATTTTATTGTGAAATTAAAATTAGCAATTAGCAATTATGAAAATGAAATTAGCCCTCTCCTCTCTTCTCAAATCCAAATCCAAATCCAAATCCAAGTCTATACTACGGGTACTGCTTCCCATGGCGGCCGCTCACACCGCTCCGGCGCCGCCGATCGGTTCATCCGAGTCCCACGCCATTAAAAGAGACTTCCCGGTCCCACTCACGCCTCCTTACCCGGCTCTGTCCAAGGAGGTCGAGCTGCGTCGAGCCATGTCAGCGTCTGCTCGCTCCGCCGCCGCCTCTCAATTCGGCGTGCTTTTCGAGGATGAATGGATCTCCGTCCTCAACAAGCCACCTGGACTCTATTGCGACGCCATTCTCTCTTCTCTTTCTTCTTCTGTTGGTGAGTCATAGTTAAATCAATCTTCCATTGTTCCATTCATCCTCTGTCCCTGATCTGACAATCCAAAACTTGACAATGTGAATGTACAGCACCAAGTCCATCTTGCCACTTCCACCTGGCAAACCGATTAGACCGCGACACGAGCGGCCTCATGCTTGTCACCAAACACAACAAGGCCGCAGCCAGGCTCGTCAAATCATTCACCGACCATGCCGTGTCAAAAACCTACCTTGCCCTCTCTCTGGGTCCTGCTCCCCAGTGGCACCAAACCCACATTACGTCTGGCCACGGGAGGTCCAAGCACGGTGCCTGGCGCGTCTACTCAGTTGATGATGTTGACAAGTCCCTCCCAGGTGGTTCCCGTGTGAGGCGCATGGAGACTGCCTTCGAGGTGTTAAGCATCAATGGTGCTGGTGAGTTCCGAGAACCAAGAAACTTCTTAAATACTGGAATTGACAGCGGGACAAAATCTATAGTGGCAAGAGACCAAATGTCATTCAGTGAGAATGGAAACTGTAGGAGAGATGAGGTACTGCTGCGGGCTTACCCGAAGAGTGGCAGGACGCATCAGATCAGATTGCACTGCCAGTATCTGGGCATGCCGATAAGAGGGGATGTCAAATATGGCGGGGTGTGCGAGTGGAATGGCATGCAATTCGATTGTCATGCATTACATGCAGAGACTCTCTCGTTCATGCACCCAATTACAGAGGCGCCGCTATATTTCAAAGCCCCGCCTCCTCCTTGGGTTGAGGAATTGGTATTTAGTGCCGAGAATACAACAGTATGAGTGTATGACTGAGGGGGTTATGATTTTGGTTTCTTTTTTGACAGTGTAGTTGGATTCTTGAGTACTGGTACTGTCAGAGTAATGTCGTCGACTCAGTTGCGTCTACGGCTGGCTACATTGACAGAACTGCAGTCAGGAGTAGAAGAGGTTGTTGAATATTGAATGGGGTGGCGTGGTGTGGCGTGGTGTGGTGTGGTGTGGCGTGGTGTGGTGTGTGGTCTCTTTAATAATTCTTTCCCAGGCTATGCATCAATTAGCGGTGCTTCCTGCTGAAAATTTGGGAGCTGGAGTCTTTAATAAAGTTGAATCAAAATTTAGATCGTTCGGTTCATATATGTTTGCTGTTTAGTTATTGGATAATTTGAAGACAAAAAAGAAGAAGAAGGAATTGCGGATTTTGGAATTTA
>CAXKVV010001535.1:0-29138 GCA_964058805.1 Schoenoplectus triqueter
AACTAATTTGGTATAGCTTTCTCTCTCACCACACCCCTCTATTTATAGAAAATATGGGATTACCAAATTACCAAAATACCCTCATGAATAGTAGGGAGGTTCCAAAGTGAAAAGACCAAAATACCCTTTAAAGTTCATCCAATTTACCAAAATGTCATTAGACTTTTTTAGCCAAATTACTGAAATACCCTTGGACTTTTGGCCAAATTACCAAAATACCCTTTTGAGGTTGGCATGGGCTTTTCATGGGCCTTTTTGGACTTTTCTGATTTTGAGCTTTTAATTATTAATTAAGGCTTTAATTATTAATGGTTTTTGGCCCATAATTCAAATCCATAATTAAAATTTAAAATCCAAATCAAATATATATAATTGTCATGTACAATTATATTTTTCTCGGTTGTTATTTCGGCGAATTTATACAATGTGTCCAACACGTTATAAATTCAATCTGATTTTTGCTTCTTGTCATCTCTATGACAAATATAATTATATCATATATAATTAATTATAACCATCTTATTATTAATTATAAATAATTTATAATTAATCAATAAGATTCTCCGATTAACTCCTATACGGTGTGACCCGACATAATCCGTGTTATGTTGGTAAATAGAGTTAAAACTGTTTTAAGTTCTATAATCATAGGAGACATCTGGCAGAATGCACTATGATCATCCAATTACAAAGATGATGATGTACTATACAATATCATGCTCTAGTAAAGTATTTACTTGTGTTTAATTTTTTTGTCTCATAGCTATCAGATCAATTTCAAGGTAGGTATGTGTCATCCTTGCAAACTTAATCTTTTCTTGATCCTGAGTAAATTATCAAATATAATTACTCTTGTAATTATACTAATAGCAGATAATCTTACTCTATCAAGGTGCCCAGTGATGCTATAACTCGTATAGAAATACGAGGGACAATAGTACTTTTGGCAAACCATCTCTTCTTCCACATAAGTTATGTATACCGAAGAGCTACCTTTATATCTACTTTTTACGGATAACGTTTGGTAGAAATCACACACATACAATTTAATTTAATGTTTCATTCGGGGTCTATCAAATACGAAGTTCCTAGAACATCTATCTATGTGATTAAAATGATAATTATTTGTCTATGGTTTGTAAAACTTGACAATCATTTAATCCACATACTAACGTGATAGCGGTTAATTAGTGTTCCTGCTAATTACCTTGATTAGTGAATTTTAAGAGTATATTCTATATTATGAAGTTTCACAATTCCAGTCATGAACTCGAAATAATTCATAAATTCAATAATTCTTAAGGAAATAAAATATCATTTAAATATGCAATTCATGAACAAAGCTTTATATAATAAATTTATCGTATTATTGACTTCAAAATTATTACAAACTAACTTGTGTTATCCTATTCTTGGTGCTGCGATAATTTGTTTGGCTGTACCAGTACTGGTACAGCCCTGTACTCGGTTTGTTATTTTTCTATTGGTGTGTTGTTGCGGTTTGTTATTTTTCTATTGGTGTGTTGTTGCTTTTATCTCTGTCACCTATGCTGGTTGTCTGTGCCTTGTGGGAACTGTCCTTGTAATTGGGTTTTTGATGTGGCTTAAATGACCTTTACTGTTGGGCTGAAATTGGAATTAAGGATTAGTTGAATGGACCTAAATAAAGTCAATAAGAGAAAAAATAATACAAATGGGCCGGCTGGACTTAAAGTAAAATCTGGAAAATTATAAGAAAATTGATAAAAGGGATTAGGCGCATTTTCAATAACAAGGATCTAAAATTAATTTATTGGGACAATGAATAAATATAATTGACTTAACATATTTATTAGGATTATAAATGATTAAAATAAGGCCCAATAATTTAAAACTTCTCAAGATAATAAAAGTGAATAATTAAAAATATGCTTAATTAATTGACGCCGCCCGAAAAGTCGGTGGCATCATGGACTAATACGTAAACTTGAATAGTGAGAAATGATTATATTATCTGCCTCAAATTAAAATACCGAACCGATACAATGGTATCAAGGCATCATCTGATCCCGTTCATTAAAACACTAACACATTTAATAAAATAAAATGATTAATTAAGTTTATTTGAATTTCTTTTATTTTATTTTGGTTTTTGACTTATTTTATTACAAAACCTAATTTTAAAACTTATATATAATATTAATGTAAATTATATGAATTAAGAAAATAATAAATATAATAATTAGAATATAACTAAAATATATATAAATATATATTAATCAATTTCTCTATTTATTTTATTTTATAGTTTTTTTATTTCTTTGTATCCCGTTGTAATTGTAAAATATAAATGTAATCGATAATAAAGTTAATGGAATAAATTCTGATTTTACATTTATTTCTGTGTGCGTATATTATTCATTCTTCTTATATCTGACACTACCGAACGTGCACATTCGAATAATAAAACTTACACTTAATGAAAAACACGTTAAAAAATTGTAAACAATAAAAAAGATAATTCATAACTCAAAATAGAATAAAAATGGATTAAACACTAATCGCACCCAAAATAGATAACTGATCATTATAATGAAAGTGATTATTATGACAAACACTGCAAAATAAACATAAATACGTTAATTAAAAATTACGACACCCTATAAATATAATAGAAACGTTGCCGAATTTTTAAGAAAAAGATGATAAAATTCGAATGGATGTTAATTTAAAATGTTGTTATAATTAATTATCAATTATGAAATAAATCACATTAAAACTAATAAACAGTTAATTTAATATAATAATAGATGATATAGTCGACTCGGATCCACTCGCGGAGTACGAGGCCGACCCCGACCTCGTGTATGCAGGCACCGACCCCGAGACGGGCGACCTGCCTTCGGAGTAGAGAGACTCCATAATCCTCACTAGCAATCCCAAGTACGGATTCCTGAGATTTGATTTTCTCTCTTCAGAAATAGAAACCCAAACCCAAAAATAACAATTTTTAATATTTAAACTGAACTGTGCTATTTTTTACCAACCCTTGATTAGAGACCGAATCTGAATTGTCATATGCATACGGTAATTGACCAACGACTTTGGGGCCTACCTGTATTTACATGTCATATCATATCATATTGCATGTATACATGATATAAGTAAGACTCGAGAATTAGTCCCGAGATATGATTAGAATAGAATAAAATAAAAAGTTATAGATTATAAATTATTGGGATAAATACTATTATTATCATTATTTAATTATTAAGTTAGGAAGTTAATCATGCATTAAATGCATGAGAGTGTTGAGAGGCGGACCAGGTGATCTCAGTCTGAGATTGCTTTGTATAACCAGACCAACGGGTTATGTTCGGTAAATCGGTTGGCACGTAGGGTCCCTTGGTCTATGTATACACTACCACCTTTGTCTGTCGGTTATTCACTGACCTCATTATTTGATGGGTTTGGTAGTGCCACGAGTGCTTTTCTTTGATCAATATTATATTATTTATTAATCTGTATATGATTTGATCCCAAATTTAATTGAGTGATTAGGATGGACATGACTTTCAGTGTTTAGTGTGGACAGCCATATTCGAGTCTGAATTCTACTCTGTTTTATTATATTATTTTATTTAGCCGGCTTATTTGAGATCTCAGTATATCCGAATGGCTTTCTCCTTTGACCCCTAGTTGATACAGAGAAAGTCAAAAACTCCCGTTTGGCCCCTAGTTGGTACAAAGAGACTCTCATTTGTTATTATATTCATTTTGTCATTTCACGGGTAGTTATCTCCTTTTGGCGATATGAAAACTGAAGTCATACTCTAATCCACTTGATTTTTATAGTGAGATAGATTATCAAATTCAGTAGACCAGAGTACGTGCTTTATAACTGTTCACTCTCCTATGGCGTTATCGCCTCGGGAGCCCGAATTACCATTTATGCGGCGTTATCATCGCATAAATATAATGTCCTAAGTTAGTAAGTTGGGCCTTGATTATGCCCGCTTAGGAAAGACTCGAGTTAGTAAGTTGGGTCATGGTTGTGCATGCTCGAGATGGATCTGGTAAATTTACAAATCAGGATTCTATTACAGGAGTTTCTTACTCATAATGTGTATTATATTATAATATATTATTTTCATAGATTTTTTATTTTGAATTTCCTTGTCATTTCATATCATAACATCTAGAAAAATTTCTCAAAATGTACATAAAAATATTATTTTATTTGTATATGATTATTATATTGCATTAAAACACCAGTATCAGTATTTGGGTCTAGTCTAAGAAAGAAGATCAAATCTTAAGGCTGGATCTAAATCTGTACTGAGTAATTTTAATCTCCACGGTGGTTGTAGGAACCAGGTTTACAGGTACCAAATTCATCTTGGAGAGAGTGATAGGAGCAGTCTTGCATGATGATAGAGGTGCTTCGCCGCATTTGCATGTGAGTTGGGTAGTTGATTAGGATCCATCGGGTTTTGAGTTTTTGGATTATTTCTATTGAGACTTTATTTGAGAAATTTACCGCCCATTATGATGGAGTCAGCCCCGCCGATGCAGGCGTTGTACTCATTTGTTTATTCTGGACTGTATTATCATGTATTTATATATTTATTATTATTTTATTTATTCTGTGTCGATTTATTTATTCATCTCATTTAGTTTTCTGTATGCATGTCTTATCGTACGTACGTGACGAAATTATCGCCCTAATTCGGTTTAAATATTTTGGGGTATGACAGTATATGTGCTGGGATGAGATGAGACCACGCAGACGCTGAGACTTTCTAGCGTCTTCTGGGTTAGGGTATTAAACCCTCATTTTTCTCCTCTTCGCTCCTCAGATGAGTAGCATTGTTGCCTTTTCTCCCCCTCTCGATCTCTTTTTTCCTTCTCGATCCAACTTGCTGGTCGAAGATGTGTGTGCAAGAATCAACAATTCTTCTTTGTGTGACCTGAGATCTTACAATGTGTGCATGTCTCATCTCCTGCTGCCCTTTCTTTGAATTTAGGGTTTGAGAAATTTTTGAATGGAGGTTTCAAATTGTTGACTGATAAGGCTTACGTCTCGTGTTCCTCACCGGCTTTGTCATATGGACCATCCATGCCTCGTCGTCTTGCTTCTTCCCTTTGAATCATACTCACCACAATTTTAAAAGAAGGGAGCTCGACTAAGAAGAGAATGTGGGACCTGATACTTCCATAGCCCGAATCAAGCCCCGAGAGGTACAAATAAATTTCATCCCTCTCAGCTCGCTTTTGGATTTCTTTGAGATCAGTGGTCGGTGGGAGGTACATTTTGAGCTCTTCAATCTTTCTCTTGACCTCTGCCAGGTATTCGCTATTTGTGTGATTTTCTTATTTGATTTGCTATAATTCTTGCTTGAGATTGTATATATGGGAGAAATTTTAATTTTTGTCGTATTTTTTTTAGAGATATTCTCATACTTCTTTTGTTGTTTCTTGATACGTGCACATCTCAGCTATGTGTGACTCCATGGATGCTACAAGCCATGAGACTACTTCTTGATCTTATATTTTCCAATCTTCCCGAGCTTGATTTCTATTGTTGTAGGTACGAGTGATAATCCGGGATTCTTGGATGTTCCAGTCACTAGCCCTAATTTTCCTTGACCTCTCAGTAAGATTTTGACAGCTCGAATCCATGACATATAGTTGAGTTCACTCAGCATGATGTTTGTAAGTTTTGTAGATGTTCCTGGTTGATGGGCCATTTTCTGATAAATTTCTCGCTTGTGTTGGTTTTGGATTTTCAGCTAATATGAATAGATACTAGTATTCATATTTGCTTTTGCTAGTTTTAGATTTTCAGCTGGTATGAACATATATTGATATTTTGATTTTTGCCTTTACTGGTATTCAATTTTTGAGCTGATATTGGATTTTCTAGTGTTGGATTTTTTTATTGATAAGAACAAAATATGTTATGGGGCTTTTTTTCTTCTGGCAATTGAGGGATATAATGTAACTTATAATAGTTATTGATATGAATTGTATTGATATGAATTGTGAGATTTTTCTGGTATTGGCTGATTTACTGTGAGTTGAAGCTCTGTATCAATTGGTAGAGGGTTATTGACAGTAAGTGCTTGATATTTATCAGATTATGTGGGTTATGAGTATATGATGATATATGATTTAAGAATCCCGCTCTGATACTATGTTATAAATTATGAGCATTGTATATCAGGAAAATATCAGTATGATTGTTATTTTTCTCGTATGTGTCAGTATTACATCCGATCGCTATTTATACGTTGCTATCCAACGGTTATTTATTGTTCCGTTTGACACACAGTAATGGCTCTTTATTATTGGGCTTATGATATACACTTCGAGGCCCAATATCTAATCTATTTCTAATCTACTTCTTTAACAGGAATAACTTGAAATCAAATTAAGTATGTACAATCAAAGTTTTATTCAGATTATCAAAAAAATACAAACCGAATCAGTATTTTAATAACATCAACTGAATAAATTAAAAACTAAATAAACTGAAATTATTTCAGTTTATTTTGTTCAACTAAATTCATCATATTAATTAAAAGGTGATAAAAAATAGAGATAGTTCCCAAATAAAAATAAACGAGACAAATAATTCAAAGAACAAAACGAAAATAAATAGAAATTGTAAAAGATAAAAGTATTTGGATTATTCTTAATACAATCATTATTAATATTAAATAAAATGAATTTATTTAGTATATTTTAGTTTATTCGGTTTATCTGAATTAGAAAAAATATAAATCAAATCAAAGAACAAATCAAATAAGTTAAATTTTTTATCCGAACTGAATTTTTTAAATAAAAAAATTAAACCAAATAACTCAAAATTTAATGGCACAGTTTGAAATCTAAATTACAACAGATCGGTTTGAACAGCATGGATTTTAGGCATCTGAAGCATACAGGAGAAGCGACAAGACAGACCGAACAGAACGAGGTTTTGAGTTTAACAAATGATGATTAATGAATACATGTTTACCATTAACGTATGTCTTGTCTTATACAGAGGAGCAGATGTAAATGGAATCAGAAGGGTCAGTTGATCATCTGATTTTTTTACGATATTTTTGTAATTATGTATATTTTTAGAAAAATAAAAAAATAAGTTTATTTTATTTTTTTTAATTTTGATTTCAGAATTTTTTTAATTTTTGACTCTGTACCAAAGTCTAACTCTGCTTTTACTTAACTATAATTTGTGTGAATTATTGACCCGACTCGATGGGTTAACCCGATCTCATCTGAATCCGAACTGATCTGACATGATCCGAAAATAAATGGATTGGATATGGATTTAATTTTTTTACACGAATCGGGTCGGGTTCGGGTCAACCCGACCCAACTCAATTAATTATATTTTTTAAAGTAATTTTGTGATTTAGTACTAACTAAAACTTAAATATACACTAATTAAGATTAAATATAAATTAATTATTATTTAATTATTTAAAATTATATAAAAATAATTAATAAGTATTTAATTATTTTACACGGGTCAGATCGGATCAGGTCGACCTGTGACCCGATCAGGTCAAGTATGAGTCAAACAATTTTAACCCGAATTTAAATGCTCGGATAAAAAAAAAAGTGATCTAATCCGAACTCGATCCGATCCGACATTGACACCCCTAAACCGCTATAAGTATCTTATAATTCATTTATTGCCATCTTGTTAGCTACAGAATGTCATTAACTTCTTTTTTTTTATAGCAGTTTGAAAATTATTTCTGCAACTTTTTGCTTGAACGTTAGAGCGCAACTAAACTTTTAAACAGGCAGGTCGAGAGCTTTGCTAGTAAAACGATATAAAATTTAGTGCAGGATATAGAAAATTTATATATAAATTTGTTTATTTTTCAGCCCGCACGAAAGCATTTTTGCGAAATCTACTTGGTCAAAAACTTTTTTTGGTACTCCAAAAATATTTAACGCATCACGATCAACATTACCAGACTTACCAAAAAAAAATACTAATTAATTATTGTAGGTTGCTTTGTGGCTAGTACAAGATGAGAAACAATATTTACTGAAGAAACAGGACTATATACAGTACTGCATCTTCACAGAGAAGGAGACAAACAAATTGTTCAAGAAAGAGCAGTACTGGAATACAAGCGGTGGCTTCCGTCATGCATACAATGACCACATTTTTCCAATAAGAAATTGACAGTAGACAGTTCACAGCAGCACAAAACTCCAATCTCTAAAGCTGTTACATTGTGCCCCATTGTCATTATCAGAAACCCCACACACTCTGACTTTGGTTCTATAATCACAACCCCCACTTAGCCACTTTAACACTAGATTACAAAATTGAGCTCCATTAAAAATTTGAAATGCATGATCATTGACGGGATCCACTTTTTTCATGATTTCATTCTCTCGGTACCCACAATTACAATAAAAAGGAACCCATTAGTATCCAATAAAGACAAAAGCCTGCACTGCGCAATGCATCGGTGCAGCAGTAAATATTAAACCGGCTTCTGGTAATATTTATTTCTTACCCTTCTTTGATTCGTTCGATCTATCTATTGTTGGTTCTTTCACTAAACTAACCTACGGCTATCTCACGAGTTTAATTTCAAATTACTGTCAGTCATGAAACAAGACTAAGTAGCAGACGTGGCTGCCTCTGAGCCACTTATACAGGTGTTAAATGTGGGGTCTAGTTTTCACGCGAGAACCTGATTGGTGCGTGCAGTTGTGGGCTGGACAGGGTACGGTGTGGATACCGAGACGGTGTAACTCGGATAAAACTGACTCAGTTGAGGGTGTGGTCAGGCCCAAGGGTAGTGGGCCCCATGGTTTAGCCAATGCTTCCTTCACCACCTTGTCTATTACCTCTTCATCCTGTGCTATGCAATAACACTTTAGTACCAGCTAGGGTTACACACAATTTCATGAATACATTCAAACAAAGAAATCTCTGATTACCAGTGAAAGACCATTGGAGCTATCTTTGGTCGCATTTCTGTTGCATGTGGGTGACAACAACTATAAAATTTAAACAAGCAAAGGACAAGAAGTCCAAATTATATATATATGAATCACGCACAGAGAAATGCCATTTGTGAGTGGTAATAAAAAGAAAGACGATGTGAAAAAAAAAAGAGTCCAAATATTATTATTTCTGGAATTTAGATATTTCGACTTACTAGCGAAGGGATCTGATAATTGGCATAAGGTGGAAATACCGGGAAGCCCCATGTATCAGCATTGACCTAAATATATCCAAACACAACATATATAATCTTCCGACTAAGTATTGCTGAGAGGGGAATGGTACTACTAAATGTATTACTAAAAATTAGTTTATTAGTTATAATATTTGTGAAGAATTACCGCGGGGTAAGACTTCCATGGCCGGTTTTGTTGAACCGGTACTTGCCAGGGTTGAAATGGGCGGTAGTTATAATTCTGGTCGTGGTACCACGGTGCAAATGGTGGTACCGTGTAATAATGTTGGTGAAATGGAGGGGGGGATGCAATGGTTGGCCTTTGCATGTAACTGCTTAGACAAGCATCTCGTGGGGTTTTCCATCTTTGTTCTTCTTTTGGCAATATATATCTTCTGTGCATCCGATACTTCTGTATGACGAAATTATAAGGAGTTACTACCAGAAAAGAACACACAAAATTGATGAGTTCATTAAATGCGCATGCTATTTATGAGGGTTCTCAGACAATACAAAAGCAACAATAAAGTACATGCAGTGAGGTTATATAAATATAAACGAGACATAAATGTAGATAGAAGTATAAGAGATGATCGAGCTCCAAAATGAATAAATATATATTAAAGAACTTAAATGCTAATTACATTTTTAAAACAGAACTAGCTTAGCGAAATACATAATGAGAAGAGCTGTCCAATTAATATAGATATATATGGTACCTGTAAGTGGCTAGCTATGTTATACCTAGTTAGACCTTCAACTTTCATCAAATCAAGAATATTGGAAGGGATAGCTTGATCTATCCCTAGCTGCTTTACTGCTTTAACAAATCTCTTGTGCAATTCCGGTGTCCAATTAACCTTTCTCAACCAAAAAAAAGAACTAGTAATTAAATTATAAAGAAATCTCTTGTGCAATTAATTTCCAAATAACATTTAGTTTCCTTGGAATATGATTTAAATATAATACATGAAATTTGTACCTTAGATTTCTTTTTGTTGTCTTTGCTTGGTGATGATGAAGAACCATTTTTCTTCTTTTTTGAACCAGCTAGATGCAAGTCGCCATGTCCCTCTTTTACAGAACTACATGTATCGCTCTTTGACATCTCAATAGAGTTCACCTCCTCTTCATGTCTTGTCAACTCTTTTACTTCTTCATTTTGAATTTTGTTTGGTGCAATGATAGAACCATTGCAGGTATTTTTGACAGATTTGATATTTCTTTCTTCTGATTCTTCATTATTACAAGAAATCCTCAATTTGCTTTCCAACTGCGGCGTTGATTGTCTCGTTAATTTTTCAGGAAAATCATTTTCACTTTTCTGCACGTTTTCTTCTTGGTTTATATGAAACAAGGAAACAACTATTTCCTTGATAGGTTTTAGTGTTCCTACAGCGGTATTGCGCTCGTCCATTGAATTGAATGCCTAATTCAGAGAGAAAAAAATGTTTGTAAAATCACCAAACAGAGAAAGATAACAAGTTGAAAAATCAAAACTTCATACCTTGTGAATAACATGCTGCCAAATATTTCTCAGTTTGTCTTCTGATAATGGTTTCTCAAGGAACTCGGCTGCACCAAGCTGAGAGAAAGATTTCAAATTCAAACATGTACATGTACATTTTAAAGTATATGTCACGAGGTCATATACAAATATTTTCAATTTTTTTAAATAGGAAATTAATTATAGGACTTACAGCTATGCATTTCATCATGGTGCTTAAGCTAGAACCACTTGATATCACTGTCCATGGAAATTATTTGTCAATGTATGGACAAGGTTGTTTAGTTGATGTACATATGCAGGAATTAACAACTTGAGGCGCTGCTACTATTTTTGCAGTACTTACCAATAACCGGAAGGTTGCGGGCTGCTTCAAGAAATTTGTAGCTTTGTTGGCAGTTGTTTGCTGTAACCTGAAAAATACAAATTGTAAATAATCTTGTGCTTTGTTGTTATAATATCGACACGATTTTTGTTTCTTTATGTCAGACATGTATATTACCTCAAGAATAGCTACATGAAAAGATTTGGATTTCTCTGAGTTTTCTTTCTGTGCTTCTTCAAAATTGCTGTACCAAAAAACTGAAGAAAAGGAAATTAAGAAGCTTTAAATTAGTTCAAGGATACAAAAAAGGTATACTTCATCAAGAAAAAAGATGGAGGTCACAATGCCTCCACAGCCTACTAGTACTAGCTACTTGTTTAAATTTTCAATTACCAATATTCCAATTAAAATTGAAAATATCTGTAAATTTTCATTTGAGAACATAAAGTACTCAGATATAAAAATTTGAAGGGATGCACACTTCTGTGAGCATGCACATGCAATGTCTAAGAGGAAAAATAAATAAAGAAAATTCATACGAATTAATATCTACATGCCTATATAGTCCATTTGCTCAAGCTTAGTCTGGGTCTGAGATGCTGACTCAGCATCGTTGCAAAGGAATAGAACTCTAAGACCTTTGGGGGAGTCCTTCCACAACCGGAACTCGTGATCTTCTCTGATTTCCTGACAGCACACCATCCCTTTTCTCCTCTCATTCCTTCCTACTCCTATCTCTTTTCATTCACTTTTCATGGCGCCAAACACCATTAATATTCTCGATAGATGGTTTTCAAGAAGATTAAGTTCACCTTAGTAGATGTTGTAAATAGATCGGAAGCTGCCAGTATAATTATGAACAAACATCCTAAAGCAGATCTGAATAAAAAATCAAGTACGAGAAAAAGTGATCATCAAAGTTGAAGTAGCTTTTGCCGAACCCTGTGTGATGAGCCTGGGCCAAGGTTTTTAGGTTTTGATCTTTATGCTAGTGAGAGAAAAAGAGGTAAGGAGATGCAATCAGTGCATGCGTAGATTATGTAAAAAAAAAAATCTTAAAAATGGAGTTGGGGGGGGGGGGGGGGGATATACCAAAAACTTACCCTCTTAATAGTGGAGAAGGAAAATAAAAGAAGATAGACTAGTGCTACTGACCTACTGTGGCCTTCTCTTCTTTCTCACCTTTCTCCTCTTTCGCCTTTGTGGCAGAGTGCAATTTTTGTGCATGAGAGAAAGAAAGGGATATGGGAGCTAAAAGGTTCCTTTTGCACAAGGACAAAGAAAGAGGGGGATCGATAGAGATGCGCTCTAAGAATTTCCCTATATGAATGAAGATGTCTTCTCTCCATTTAATAGGAAATAATTGTCCAATCTCGGATTTATGCAGAAGCTAGTTTTTTTTTAGAGTGAAGGCACTTTGATGAGTTGAATTATATAAAAAAATAGATTGACTATAAATTGAAATCACAAAGTCGATCGAGTTATTTTCCGAGTCATGCATTTACATGCAAAATATATAAATTTCTTATTTAATTAAGTACAAGGTTAAGTGTTAAAAAAATAATCTCTCTTATTTTAATGCATATTTAATATTTTTTATCAAATTCAGGGACAAAGTCAGCCATTGGGAGAAACAATTAATATTTTTTTAGTGAAGGCAAAATTTGAAAAAAAATTCTTCTAAAAATACACATAACTACGGGATAGTTTTGTAAAATTTTCTGGTCAGGGGTGGCGTTCCCCTGCCAATACATGGCTTAAACAAATAATTTTGAAATAAATAGCAACAATGTGCATTCATCAATTAAAAATTTAAAATCAATATGATAGGATAAACTTAAGCTCACCAACCAAATACATACTAGCTTTATTCTTAAGTTTATGTTCACCAAATGATATGAAATATATAACGATTCACTTTTTTGACATTTTGATGCAAAAATTATATTTATATTATATGAAAATTGATGCACACCAATCTATATATATATACAATTAGGTTATGGTACTTTGCAAAGCACAAAAGTATTGTGTGCTTTGCGCTTAATTTTTAATTTTAAGTCAGAAATGATCGATCCAAACCGCTCAATCTAATATCCATATAAAAATCTATTAGTAAATCAAATTTTATATTTTTTTAAAATTTATTTGCTATTTTTTTAATAGGGGGAAAACTATCATTTTTGGATAAACTAGAATTCTCAGATCAAGTCATTTTCTCCTCATCAGAAAAAATAGCAAAATAATTTTAAACAATATAAAATTTGATTTACTAATAGATTTTGATATGAAGATTAGATTGAACGGTTCATATCAATTATTTCTGACTTGAAGTTAAAAATAGAGCGCAAAGCACACAACACCTCTGTGCTTTGTAAAATACTATAGTAGGACTATATATATATACAAGGAAAATGGCATGCTTATAATGTTTTTCTCTTTTTTTTTCAAAAGTGTTATGTTTTGACAAAAAAAAATGATGTTAAGACATATTTCAATATCGGTTTTGGCTTAGTGAAAAAACAATACTTTTTTGCTCAAAACTCAAATAATTGAAGATCATTTATGAAGACTAAAATCAAATAGGTTAGAGTCCATATGTAATTTATCTCGAAAAATTAATGAAGTTGTCAATGGACCCCACCCTTATAATTCCCATTAATTAATACTTATAAAGTTGTAATTTCTACAATCATTGTATCAAATGACTTGAAATTTATGATATATATATATATATATATATATAGTTAGGCTATTGTGAAAACGTTTGCATTTCGAGCCCAAGTGCATACGACTCAAATTTTATCATAACACGTTCGAAATTCAAAATTATCATTCTCATTAAATTTTTCATATCAAAATATTAAGGGATAAAAATATTTAGGGTATTTTGAGTTTTCTAATTATTTGTTTTGGATTTTTGAAAATAAAAAACAATAATTTAATATTTTATTATTATTTTAGTGTTGATTTTAAAAAATCCAAAACAAATACTTAGAAAACTCGAAATACCCTAAATTTTAGTATCCCCCAATATTTTGATAAGAAGAATTTAAAGAGAATGATAATTTTAAATTTCGGACGTGTTACTTTTTCACTTGGGCTCGAAATGCAAACGTTTTCACAATACTCTCTCTCTCTCTCTCTATATATATATAGAATTAGGCTATGGTGCTTTATAAAACATAAGAGCGTTGTGTGCTTTGCATTCTATTATTAATTTTAAGTCAAAAATGATCGATCCAAACTGCTCAATTTAATTTCCATATCAAAATCTATTAGTAAACCAAATTTTATATTTTTTTCGAATTTATTTGCTATTTTTTTGGATGAACTAGAATTCTCAGATCAAGTCATCTTCTCCTCATCAGAAAAAATAGCAAAAAAAATTTAAAAAATATAAAAATTGATTTAGTAATAGATTTTGATATGAAGATTAGATTGAATGGTTCAGATCGATTATTTCTGATTTGAAATTGAAAATAGAGCGCAAAGCACACAACGCATCTTTGATTTGCAAAGCATCATAGTCGAACTATATATATATATATATGAGTGGATATATCATGAGGTTAACTCAAAAAATATATCAAATCATCTCTAAATTTGAAATTTTCACTCTCATTAAATTCTTCATATTGAAATCTTATGGGGTACAAAAATTTAGGATGTTTCGAGTTTTCTAAATCACTCTTTTTAATTTTTGAAAATCGGCTGTAAAAATAATAATAAAATATTCAATGCTTGTACATTATTTTCAAAAATTAAAAAGAGTGACTTCGAAAATTCGAAACATCCTAAAATTGTGTACCCCACAAGATTTTAATATGAAAAATTTAATGAGAGTGAAAAATCAAAATTTGGAGATGATTTGATATACTTTTGAGTTAAGCTCATGGTATTTTTACTATATATATATATATATATATATATATAGTAATGCTATGGTGCTTCGCGAAGAAAAATTTTTTTTGTGCTTCGCGTCCGTATCTCAAATTTAAAAGTTCAAACGGCCAATCCAAACCGTTGAACATCATCTTCATATTGAAATATCCTTGGAGATCAAATTTTATATTTTTTTGATTTTTTTTTTGATATTTTTTAGATGGGTACAAAATTTGTTGATCTAAAGATTTCTGCACCATCCAAAACAAGCGACTTTGTACCCATCTAAAAAATATCAAAAAAATTCAAAAAAATATAAAATTTGATCTCCAAGGATATTTCAATATGAAGATGATGCTCAACTGTTTGGATCGGCCATTTGAACTTTTAAATTCGAGATACGGACGCGAAGCACAATTTTTTTTTTACTTCACGAAGCACCATAGCATTACTATATATATATATATATATATATATATATATATATATATAGTTGTTTATTGTGCTTCCAGTAGCATTTCGACCGAAACGCTACAAATCCAAATTTTAATTTAAGTAGCTCAATAAAATCTTTATATCATAATCTTATATAATACTAATTTTTATCGTGTTTGGAGTTAGTTTACTATGCTTAATGATTTTTAGAAAGTAAGCATTTTTGACATATAAATTTTATTATTTTTTCTATTATTTTATGGCTATATTTCAAAAATCATTAAGTATAGTAAATTAATTTCAAACACGATAAAATTAGTGTTTTATAAAATTATGATATAAAGATTTTATTGAGCTATTGAAATTAAAATTTTGAGTATGAAAAAAAATTAAATTTAGTATAGCACTTCGATCAAAGTGCTACTAGAAGCACAATATATATAATTTGATAAACAATCTCCGTTGATGTTAGAAATATTTCCATAATATTGTTTGTTATTTTAATTTGTGATTTTTTTTTGGAAATTATTATCGAAATTTTGATCAACTCCTTTTCAGTTGATGGTATCATATTAATTCTTAGGTTATAACTTGCAGTTTGTAGTTAATTTGTGTTTTCTCTTTGAGTTCCTTTCTAATTAGTTGACCGTTGACTAATGCGCGACAATTCATTTTAATGAATCCAAATGAAATGAGGAGCGGTTAAAATGGACTTCTCAAGTTTTCCAGTAACCGGAGGATAGCATATATGCATATATGTACGGAATTTTTTTCATAAATGGCCAAAAATCAATTTTCTTTATTAGATGGGGTCAAAGACCTCTACAAATTTCACAAAGAGTCAAGAACACAAATATTTCTTACATCCCTAATAAGATTTTATTTTTTTCTGATTTTCAGGCGCTTTTGCAGGTGTGGGGTCAGTTGGCGGTGAGGTCTGGGGGCGCAACTAGTAGTTGCGGCTCTGAGATTATTTCTGAAGAAAACTTAAGATAACACTAATTTTAATGAAATTAGAAAAAATAATTATAATAAAATAGATAGATTATTATTTTTTTATTTTAGAAAAGAATTACAAATAATGATATATATGAAATAATAATAATAGTATTATTAATTATGAAATGAGTAATATTAATACAAAAGAAATTAATAATAACAATAAATACAGTAGTATAATATTAATAATATTTTAGAATAATATTACTTCAAAAATAAAAGAATTATTAAATTTTATTTGAAAAAGCATTATAAATAATGATATATATCTATGAAATAATATTAATAATATTTAGAAATTAATTAATTGAAAAATAAATGGCTGATAGAAGATGTATAAGTAGATTATTTGTTCTGTAACTTATGAAAAATAACAATGGTCTAGCGGTAGGGGGTTTGGTTAGAAGCGCTGAGTATGTCAAAGGGCGTGGGTTCGAACCCCCCCCCCTCCGGACCATTTTTTAAAGATTTTTTGGGGGCGCAAGTAATAGTTGCGTCCATATAGGTGTCCACTTCCAGAGAACATGCAACACTTAGGGGCGCAAGTAATAGTTACGCCCCCAGTTTATCTCAGTTTATGACTTTTTTTGTTTCAACCGTGACTCGTAAGACCACAAATTAGTGAAACATCAAAATTAGGAGCGCAAGTAATAGTTGCTCCCCCAATAAACCCTATTTCAGGCAGCATCGCCCCTTCTCTTTTTTTAACTTGCGCACCTTCATTTTTTTCTGTTCTTAATCGAGAAAAACCCCTCCCTAATCTCATTTCCTTTCTCCCTTGCACTTCCCCTTGATAGAGAAGTTTTTCTCTCTCCCTTGCTCTTCTTTGCACTCCCCTTGTTCCATTGTTGGTCATCTTCCTCTCTTTCTTCTTCATCTCAATGAAATGGGATGTTACAAACAACTTTTATGTGAACACTTTTCATTTTGAGCTTTTGAAAGTACTATTTTGAGCAAAATATCAGCAGAATACGGTTCTGAAAATCAGGAGCTGTCAGGATTGTTTTGCTTATTTGAAAGACATTTCCAATGTATTTTTGCATGAAAATTTATGTACAAGCTTCTATTGATATGTATTTTATGAATATAAATTAATATATATATGTCACATTCACGGATCAGTACAGTTTTTTAACTCTTTTATGATAAAAGACTGAACTGGACAGCATATGATATTTTGAACATTTTAAAAAAAATCTACTTATGAAAATATTTCAGAAAAAATATGAACCTTTTAAGAAGTATATTTGTAATAACTTTAATTTTTATAATATTTTTATTTAAGGCTATCTTAAATGTGTTTAAAAATGATTTTTATTCAACAGAAAAATAAACTAGTATGAACATATTTTTTTTTATATTTTCTTGAAAGGATTTTCTTTTAGAATATTATTTTTTATATTTTGATATAACAATATTAGTATTATATCATTGTAAAACTCGACACACACAGTTTTGTCAAGCCGGCACCAAAGTTTCAAATAGTTCTATGATTTATCAGAATAAAAACTTATTTTTGAAAAGTTACTCGATTTTTATTTTAGAAAGGCTAACACTCATGGCTCTTATCAAACTGACGCTAGAATTATAAAATTTTGAAACCTGATACACACAGCTTTGTCAAGCCGGCACCAAAGCTTCAAAGAGTTTTTATATTGTTGTACTACTAATCAGATTATTATAATCTACTAGTTAGGAACTCATAAATTCATATAAAATCATATGAAGCTCCAAAAATTATGAAATTTACAGAGAGATGTACTATAACTAGATCTATATGTTCACAAATTTTCAATTAAATCGGAGTAGCAAATGTATGATTTTTTTATTTTCGAATCAGACCAGGGGCAAAAGAGAAAAAATGTTGTAACAGTATTTGCTGATTTTCAGATCTAAAAAGGCTATAACTTTTTATAGAAAAATCAGAAAATATAAAATCAGTTTCTATAGATTCATATGACTTATTTCTACGAGATCTGAAAGTTTTATAAGATTTAGAGTAGATCTCATCGCATTTTTCTTTTTCTTATATTTTCAGCCATTTTAGGGCTGATTATGCGTTTACAAGAGATTCATTAATTTTAAACGGTTTAAATACATCATTTAGCTTCAATCTAACATTCAATGATGTCTGTATGCAGATTTGAGCCAAAACAAAAGAAATAAAATGAAAAAAAATTGAATTGCAACATAAGAACATCAAGAAAAATAAAAAAATCGATATTGCACATGAAAAATTTCATCTTTATTGCACAAATCAAAATTACAAGCTCCAATACACTCTGAATATCTATATTTATAGGATATATGCCTACCTAGATCTAATTTGTAGCTTGTGTAGAAGAGGATTTGATTGAATCTTTTATCTTTGGGTTTGATTTTGATCTCAACTCAAAGATTAGATCTTATTTTGTATCTAATTTCAGCTTGGGATGTGTTATGTCTCTTGTGTTTGAAAGAGGAGAGGGATTTAAATAAGCTTAGGGGTAGTATGAGATCAGTTTATGCACCAACTCCATTCATTCATCTTCTTATACTCTTCTGGACATTTTGTGGTGTATTAGACCAGTTCTAAATATTTTAAATGTGCTCTAACAGCTAAAAGCACAAGTGAAGTTTGTTATGTTTGCTGAAAATTTATAAATTTATCATTCCTAACTACCACTTGGTCATCAGATGATTCTAGGGACTTCTAGAAGATTTTAGAGTTTCGAACACGTTCTTGTCAGTCCCTTCCAACATTTTGGACCTTACCGGATCACAATTATGCACCCGAGACTCGTTTTTACCTTCAAACCCGATTTCAAGCCTCATAACTGTTCTCCTTCATTTCTTTAACATTTCTTGTATTTCAAAACTTGTCTAGCATCTAATTGATCACAGGAATTGATCTACAATGTTTATTCAATCAATAGAATACTCTGGTATAGAGTTTGACCAACTCAGTTTTTGATCCGATTTATGAGTTCGTGATTTCACCAATTTAAAGCTTATAAAATTCAACCAAGCCCTCAAACAATCTCTTGTGACCATGGAGAAGGTGTTTGAAGTGTCAATTTGATCAATCATGGCTCGGATTGCTCGATTTCATTTTGGATTCGAAAACTTTCCTATTAATTTTCTCCCAAACCGCTCAACCATTTTATAAGTTCTTTATCTCATTGTGTTCTCCTCTCCGTGCTCTTTCCAACGGTATATAATATGTGAGTTTTTGTCGTATGGGACCATAATCTCCATTTTCGATTTTGAAACAGTGGAGCCAGCTAGGGTACTGTAGCGGGGGTACTGTAGCAATGAAAAGTTTCGAATTTAGCCTCTATTTTGATTTTTAATGGAAGCCCTCCATTTGCTGATTTTCTTATTTCTCCTTTACTTTTAAATTATTTCTCAAATATCTCTTTGTCCAAATTGCACCAAAATTTGCTCAAAAATTTCTTGAAATATAACAAAATTTATTGTAATTTTTATTTACCATTTTTCCCCTTGGTCAAGCATCAATTAATTTTTAATGCTTGATCAATTAATTTTTTATTATATTAATCGATAATTTGGAATTTCTTTGACTTTCGTAACTCCAAAAATATCAGGTAATATATGAAAATTCTCAGAATTTTATGGAGAATTTTATTTTGCCATAAAATTTGAGTTTTGAGATTTTAGGTTTCGAAGAGGTTTTCAATTTGAATTTGTAGAGGTTCGATATTTAATTATTTTCTTAGGAATTTTAAATTTTGAGCATTTCTATGAATTCTTCTTTTTTCCTTGGTGCTTCTGGACTTGAATTAAGCCTCTTCGGGCTTTTAAAATTTTTCCTTGAATTTTTAAATCTTTTGTCCCAAATTACTTTTTAATTCTCGAAATTTTCAGGGGTAAACACCGATGTAGGGGTGAAGGCGAATTGTCTCCACCAAATGAGATTTTGTATGCAGGTTCTCTACTAACAGGGTAAAATCCCACGCATGCATCCAACCGAGCCTATGACGAGATAATTTCTAAAAATATTATTAATTGCATATCTTATTAATTTGTAATAATTTATAATAATTTATTTAATTATGAAATTTTTATTAATTGTAGCCTACATTTGTTATGGAGACGAAGGCCGGGTCCATGTTGTTCACATACGACAATTAAATAGCCTCAATTCTTGAGAGGTTTCACTTAAATCACCTTGCTTGATTGGGGAACATCAAAATTGATCGGATACATTCAGACGATGTTCATTTAGTTTTTTAAGAACATTACTGATCCGCCAAGGTATTGTTGGGGCTCGACGGTGTTTGCATGGTTGTACCGTGCTCTGTGCGACGCATCCGACAAGACTAACAAACAAATTGGGGGTCCTTTAATGTTATTGCAAATGTGGATCTTGACCAGTCTACTCATTGGATGACCGAAGGCAAAGCTTTTACCCAGTGATATGTCATATGGGGTAATATTACTTGCACCTCTATTTTTTTGTGCCGCTGACATGTGGGCCAGGATCGGAGAAACTGGGGGCAACTATTACTTGTGCCCCAAAAAAATCTTCAAAAAATGGTCGTGGGGGGGGGGGGGGGGGGAGGGGTTCGAATCCACGCCCTTTGGCATACTCAGCGCCTCTAACCAAACCCCCTGCCGCTAGACCATTATTATTTTTCATGAGTTACGGAACAAATAATCTACTTATACATCTTCTATCAGCCATTTATTTTTCAATTAATTAATTTCTAAAATATTATTAATATTATTTCATAGATATATATCATTATTTATAATGCTTTTTTCAAACAAAAAAATTAAAAATCTTTTATTTTCGAAGTTATATTATTCTAAAATATTATAATATTATACTACTGTATTTATTGTTATTATTAATTTTTTTGTATTAATACTACTCCTTTCATAATTAATAATACTATTATTATTATTATTTTATATATAAGTATTTGTAATGCTTTTCTAAAATAAAAATAATAATAATCTATCTATTTTATTATAATATTTTTTTCTAATTTCATTAAAATTAGTGTTATCTTAAGTTTTCTTCACAAATAATCTCAGGCCTCACCGCCAACTGATCACACACCTACAAAAATATCTAGAAATCAGGAAAAAAAAATGAAATCTTATTAGAGGCACAAGTAATACTTGAGCCCTTGACCCTTTGTGAAAATTTGAAGGAATTTTCGGCCCAATCTGATAAAGAAGATTGATTTTTGGCCTTTAATGAAAAATTTCATATATGTACATGTGTATGTATGTATATAGATATGCTTCGGTGAATGCACGTCGTACTGCTATTGGTGTTTCGTCTCCAAAGCTCTAGTCCATATATTGTCTCGAGACTTTTTGTTGCGAGCATTTAGGTTTCTGCAAGTACGGAGAGGATGTTACAAGTCATTTTCTGATCTATTGGTTCTTATTTCTAAAGAGACTAGTTTAGCTTAAAGACAACTTGATGCAAGTATCTACAGTTCCCTTAATTTCCTTCTTTTCTTTAGACGGATTCGTAGAGTAGTTCATATATACTGGAAAGGAATTAATGTTATCATGGGAGGCTCATAGAAATCTTATGTCTGTAAGATATTGATTTTTTAATTTTTAATTTGAGCAAATACCACTCAAATTAATTATGTAATTTGTGACGATGACACTCTTGATGACCATAATGTTTTTCTACATAAAAAAAGATATATATAAGCACTTAGCTAAATATTCATAACATATGTGATTGTCATTTTCTCTAGAGGTCGTAAAATCCAGTTAGATATGAGAAATTCATTCGATACCTTCAAGTCTGAATTCAACCCGATTTATTATTTTTATAAAAAAAAAGATTTGATCTAACCCGAGATCAATCAAAAATCTGAAAAAAAGTAAGTATATGAATTGATTCGACCCATTTCAATTATGACTCAACCCAATCCAATTTATTCCAGAAGGTCAAACTAATCAACTAGACTTGATCAATTGCCACATCTGATTGTCTCATTTTTATATTTATCTTATATGTTTAATTTTATCATTATATAAAAGATATAAGAATTGTGCTATAGTGTTATGCAAAGTAAAAAAACTGTTATTACTTTGGGATGAGATTTCATATCTCAAGATCTCAAATGATTAATCTAAGTTGCTCAATGACTTTTTCATGTCAAAAATCTTATGGGATAATAAATTTCATGATTTTTTGAGCTTTCTACCTTTTTTAATTATTTTTAAAACTAGACTTGTTTAACATAAAAAATAGCATATTTCAAGACTGTTTCTAAAAATAATTTAAAAAATAGTTAGAAACTAAAAAAACTATGAAATTTAATATTCCCATAAGATTTTGACATGAAAAAAATATTGAGTAACTTAAATTGACCATTTGAGACCTCAGAATATAAAATATCACCTCAGAGCAATAATTATTTTTTACTTTGCAAAGCACCATAAGCCATCTATTGTGCTTCTAGTAGCATTTCAATCGAAACGCTACCGATTCAAATTTTAATTTTTCATGATCAAAATTTTAATTTAAATAGCTTAATAAAATCTTTATATTATAATCTCATAGAATACTTTTTTTATCATGTTTCGAATTAATTTACTATACTTAATGACTTTTAAAAGATAGTCCTAAAATAATAGAAAATTAATAAAATTTATATGTCAAAAATGCTTACTTTCTAAAAATTATTAAGTATAGTAAACTAACACCAAACATGATAAAACTTAGTAATCTACAAGACTATGATATAAAAATTTTATTGAGCTACTTAAATTAAAATTTTGAGCATAAAAATTAAAATTTGGACTAGTAGCGTTTTGGCCGAAGTGCTACTGGAAGCACTATAGACAAACTCTCTCTCTATATATATATAGAATTATGCTATGGTGTTTTGTAAAGCACAAGAGTGTTGTGTGTTTTATGCTCTATTATTAATTTTAAGTAAAAAATGACCGATCAAAATTGCTCAATCTAATATCCATATTAAAATCTATTATTAAACCAAATTTTATATTTTTTTAGAAATCATTTGCTATTTTTTGGATAGGGGAAAACCGTCATTTTTGGATGAATTAGAATTCTCAGATCAAGTCATTTTCTCCTTACTAAAAAAAATAGCAATTTTTTTTAAAAAATATAAAATTTGGTTTACTAATGGATTTTTATATGAAGATTAGAATGAACAGTTCAGATCGATCATTTCTGACTTAAAATTAAGAATAGAACGAAAAACACACAACACCTCTGTGCTTTACAAAGCACCATAGTCGGACTATATATATATATATATATATATATATATATATATATATATATGGGATGTGCTATTCTGAAAATATTTGCATTTCGGCTAATATGAAAATGCATAAAAAATATTTTATAGTCTCTAAAATTTTTATTTATGATTTTTATTAAATTTTTCATATGAAAATCTTGTGGGATAAAATTTGAGGTGTTTTGAATTTTTTAAGTCATTATTTTGAATTTTAAAAACCAGCTAAAAAAATAATAACAAAATATTCAATGTTTGTGTTGATTTTAAAAAAATTCAACATAGAAACTTAAAAAATTCAAAACACTCCAAACTTTTATATCCCACAAGGTTTTATATGAAAAATTTAATGAAAATGATATATCATAATTTTAAAGACTCAAAAGTATATTTTTAATGTGTTTTCAAATCGACTAATACAAATATTTTCACAATAGTCTATATATATATATTCATGAAGTACAAAATCTCCTTTGCTTTTCATTTGTATCTCGAATTTAAAAGTCCAAATGATCGATCAAAATCATTGAATATGATCCTCATATTGAAATATCTTTAGAGATCAAATTATATATTTTTAGATTTTTTTTTTGCTATTTTTTTTAGATGCGTGAAAAAAATACTAGTTTTAAATGGTGTAAAAATAATTTGATCAACAAATTTTATACCCATCTAAAAAATAACAAAAAATATAAAAAATAATCTCCAAAGATATTTCAATATAAGGATCATGTTTGATAGTTTTAATCTACCGTTTGAGTTTTCAAATTCAACATACGAACTCGAAGTATGAAAGATTTTATACTTTTCAAAGGACCATAACCTCACACACTCTCTCTAGTTTATCTATTGCGTTTCTAGTAGCACTTCGACTGAAACACATACAGTCCAAATTTTAATTTTAGTCCTGTAGAATACGACTTAAATTGAAATTTTTGAGCATGAAAAATTAAAAATAAATTATAAGTGTTTCGACCGAAGTGCTACTGAAAGCACATTAGATAAAATCTAATAGTAAAACTAACATACTCCTAAGAGCACAGAACACCTCCTTGATCCTAGCTCAAAAAGTATATCAAATGATTTTCAATTTTTGATCTATCACTCTCATTAAATTTTTTATATTGAAATCTTATGGGAACAAAAATTTGGGGTGTTTCAAGTTTTCTAAGTCGCTCTTTTTATTTTTTTTTTAAAAATGTACAAATATTAAAAATTTTATTATTATTTTTAGAGTTGGTTTTTAAAAATTAGTTATGGTGCTACACGATACATAGATGATCCATGTGCTATGGAACTCAAAATGGTCAATCCGAGCAGTCAAAATGATTTTCATATGAAAATCTAATTGTAAACTAAATTTTATAATTTTTATAATTTTGTTACTATTTTTTAATAGTTAAAAATTCACTTCTTTTCAATGCTCATAATAATCAAATCAAGTGATTTTCTAAATATCTAAAAAATAGTTAGAATTCTAAAAAATATTAAATTTTGTCTACAAATAAATTTTTATATGAAAATAATTTTGAGCAGTCAGCTCGACCATTTGAACTTGAAAATGACGAACCAGTCCGTAGTACACAGACCATCTGTACTACACGTAGCACCGTACTCAAAACTCTCTCTCTCTCTATATATATATACATACCAAAGAGGACTATCAACTATGTTTTATTTGTATAATACCTCATTACTTTCAATATTAATTCCAAATTAATAATTATTTTTTCACTACAAAATATTTGTTATATTACGTATTATAAAATTACCAATTTCTTTTACTTATATAACTATACATTTCTAATGCAGATTGAATAAGGAGTATACACAAAAAATGAAATAGCAAACATATTTTATAATTAACATGAATATTTTTTGAAATACTTATATTTTAAATTATTAGTTTTTTGCGTATTAAAATCCATAAGATAAAATACTATAAAAAATAAAATTTGTAAATTTTTTGTTCTTTCTTATTTAAAACTCTAAAGCTCATTTTTTGTTACAATATAATTGCAGTTTTCGTATCATATCCTTCTCATTATTACCGCAACTCAAGTCAATTTACGTATCAAAAGGTATGGGGACCGTACCAGCATAAATCGACTCGGTGTGTAAATGATTTCATGTAAGATCCTGATTGCCCACCAACCAATAACCAAGGTAAAATAATTGTACTAGATAAAGACGTACGACGTTGGTGACCAAGCGATATTATATTTATGTGATCTAGTGACAAGAATACTTCTAATTAAATTGGAGTCATTTCTTTTTGCCATTTTTGTTCTCAACATTTTTTTTGTCAATTAGAAAAGATACAGTTGTCTTAATCTTTAATCAACACATATTTATTAATATGAAATAAAACTGCAATATATCAGCTTGACTAGTGCTGGTGCATTCATTTGTAGCCTCATATTTTCTTGTTAGGTCCACACATACTATCGTCTTGGAATATCTTATATCTTTGACCTGTACAATTTCTCTTTTGTTAATTAGTGAATGACAACATCAACATAGTTTGTAGATATTGTTAGATGGGTAGAGTTAATTTTCTGTTGCAATCTAAATTTTCGCATGGATTGTAATTAACGAGATTATAATGGTAAAAAACAATACAATTATTTGCTAATTTTCTACATACATTGCTTAATGGGATAGCTATAGTGCGACATTTCGTATCATTTAATTTGTCCATGATAAGGCAGCATCAAATTAAACTGTAACGTCAGGTCGAATTAATTTTCTACGCGAACATTTTTCACATGGATACTGACGAGATTTTTTTTTTGACAAAAAGAGACAAAAATCTGTCATTCTTCATTGTTTTTCGAAAAATCATACAAAATTAAATTGTTTAAGTGCACAAAGTAAATGGATCTATTCAATATTTACAACCACCAAAAAGCAAGTAAACCAGACCCAAAAAACCATAGCATAAAATATTCAAAATAATACCAACAACAAACACTACTCTAACCAAATATAACATATCTAATCTCCAAGAAATTGCAGCACACGATCATCAGTGCACATAGACGTTCCAAAGAACTTGTGGTTATCAGCTAAGTTATCATGATTGAAGAAATAATACAAGTTATCGGCTAAGTTGTCATTTATATATGGTTGTGGTTTAAGGGTAGTTGTGACATTTCATATCATATTGTCTATGCCTCTGTCTCCGTATGATAAATGTAGTAAGGTTAGGAGGAGTAAAAATTAAATCACTTTAAAATAATAGTGTCTGTAGTAGTGATGTGAAGTAAATACATAAAATAATTTGTTAAAAATACTGAAAGAAATTTTTTTATGACTTAACTTTAAAATACCTACAAAATGATTTAACTTTATATCACCTTTGATACTTTAAAAAGCTTTAAGCCCCATTCGATAATGTAATTTTAAAAAGTTACACTGTAGTCTCAACCTTAATATGCTGTATTCTGAATATAACAAACTAGAATCACTATAATTTCAATGAAAATTCAGTTTATATGGTAAGAGGAGTCTTCTTTGCTAAAGCTTATTGTCTTGTACTAAAAATAAATAAAAAAATGCTAAAGATGAGCATTTTTTTTTTCATCAGGTCAAAACTACTGTGATTGGTTTTCATTTCCAAACATGGATCCTTTGTTGATATAGCTTTATGCTCTTTTCCGATGGCAACCGATAGGAAGCCCACGTTCGTAGTTTTTAACATGCGCTAGCTTTCTACCATAGGACTATTCAAAACAGATGGCTTTTTAGCTTAAAATTGAGTTTGCCAAATTTTCATTCTGATAAAAAATTTCGGTGACTTCTCTTATCCCAAAAAAGACCCGGCTAGTGACAAAACTAATTCAGCAAGCCATATCTAGCACGTATGTGTTCTGATTCTGTAGCGATTCAAATTTTTTGTTAAATTTTTTGAGCTAATATCACTCATCAAATTAAGTTATTCATCAAATAATGTTACAATCTCTATGATCATTTGTGTTGAAGTTAGAATTTTCTCTCAATTTTGTTTGTTACACAAAATACTACATAATTTAGGAGTAAAATTGCTCTATTTTCTTTTTTTTTATATTACCATCAATTATGAATTTCAACTTTTTAAACGTTGAATGTTAACTTTCCTCTCAATTTATATTTATTTTGTATTAATTATGTATTCATGATTGAAATTTACATTAATTATTAAATTATTATTATTATTTTTTCACATGAAGATATAAATTTTTATAATTTTAAAAAATATCACCATAGCAACGTACGAGCAAGATACTATCCGATATTATATTAGATGCAATCTTACAAAAATTGTTATTGAACGGATCCCTATGTGTTTCCAGCAGCCTTCTGAGATTTTAATATTGGGCTGTTAATGTGCCGAAAAAGCCCACTATAGCTCTGTTTCTTTGTATTTGACAATTGAAAAAAAAAAACACAAAAAAGATGGAAATTCGGGAGATTACTTGCGGATATTCTTAATGTATTTATTTGTACAGTGGGTCATAGGTACATCTATTGAATTGCACAAGAAGACAGGACCGACAGGCTAATCATTTCACAAAAGATTGTAAAACTATAAGCGTAGAAAATATAAACCAACAAAAACCCTAGAAATCTCAGTTCGGCCTGCTCTCTCTCCTTGCCGCCAGTTCTTTGTCACAGATTGTTATGGGTGGCCGCAAGCTTGAATTGGAAACCGCTTGCGTTGACAAAATGGAGAAGAGAGAGAAGAAGCAAAAGAAGAAGAGCCGCTCGGAGGAAGCTCCTAGTGGAGAAGAAGTGGAAGATGTGATTAAATTGGAAAAGAATGAGAAGAAGGAAAAAAAGAAAAAGGATAAGAAGAAGAGATGTACTGAGGAGTCTGAACTAAATGCATCGTTCGCTAATGGTAATTTCATTTGCTTTTTTTGAGAAAGAAAGTTTCATTTAATAGTCATTAAGAACGAAGAGAGTGCAGCTTCGATCGTTCTTTCACAGTGCTAATTTATCCTCGTCCCACAATTTTAGTTTTGAAACTTCCTTTTATCATTAATAACAAACTGCGTTTAGTGTATGTTTGGATAAACATATTAACAATCAACAAAAGGAGTGTATTTGATCAATGGCTCTGTGAGCAATGGATGATGAATCCTGTCATGATGAGCCCTGCAATAGTGCAATATGCTGGTTTTATTATTTCGTGCAGCTACAAATATATTCAGCTGGGTCCAAAATAATAATTCCGTACTTTTGTAGAGAAATGTTTACTTTGGAATGCATGGTGTACATTATCCATGTAATTATGGAGTTTATAATGTAATGGAATATTTATATTAAATTAAAAGCCATAAATTTCTGTCTTTTCTGTAGATATTTAGGGTCAATATTTTATGGGTGATGTAATTTAATTGTAATTGGATGTTTACCTGCAAATCAGAGCAGAAAAAGAACAGTGGCTGATTTTTTTAATCTGAAAACTTTAAAATGGTTGTTGGTCCTTGTGCCTTTATCATTATGTTTAACTAAGCAAAGTTTAATATTGAGTAGGAAGTGAAGAGAAG